>JBAMHZ010000031.1:701763-715265 GCA_037177395.1 Alpinia galanga
CCTAGTTTTGATCCAATCTCATTAGTAACAGCCTAGATGGACCCTTTCCTATAGATGGGACTGTATTCACCTAGCAAAGCAACAATTCTATTGCTCAACACTGTGTCAATAATTGGTTCATGTGGCAGAGTCAATGACACAACTTAACACTAATAGCCACTAAAAAGAATAATAAAGAGATAATATTTAGAAGCAACATTCTAAATGCAAAAGATTGACATAATAAGAGTCACTCTGTTTTACATAAAATATTTTGTTTGCCTAAAATATTTTTCGATGGTTGATTTGATTGGAAAAGTCTTTATGGAGAGGAATAATTTCTGCATTTGGTGAACGGAGGGGGGTTAAAATATATTCCCCTTCTTTTACAAGGGCAGAGGAAGGCTTTTGAATGAAGTCATTGGGCTCAAAAAATGGATTAAGGGCTGAGGAGGGATTCACTGAATAGGGTGGAGAGGGGCTCATTGTATATGGTGGAAGGAGGCTTGTAGACTAGGGCAAGAGATGGAGGAGAGCTTGTCAAGCCGGGCTGGCCTGGTGGTCTAAGGCTTTGAAATATACTATTAAGAGGGGAGAAATGCTGTCAGGAGAAATGAGGTTCTGGTCATTTTATTCTGAGGGAGGGTCTTACAAGAATGCCATTGTAATATTTTGATACTATTCTCATGGACAATAGAAACAAATAAGAGAGAAGACAAAAGTTGAAGAAGAGAAGAAACATGCTGAAACGAAGAAGGATAAGGAGTTGTCATGTGGGTGATTAAGTTGCATTACCAATAGAATACCATTTGTACTAGGTCTACTGGTTTATGTTTTAAAAAGAGTTATATATTTACAATGGATTAGTTTCCTTGTCTAATTGTAAAGTTTGAAGCGGATATGCAAAAACTCTTTTTTTTTTTTTTGTCTTCTTCGTATCACTATAGGCAACAAGAAACACAATTGTGCCCATAGTCCAAACGAGGAAGCCACTGATATCTCTTCTCCAGATTCAGCAGCAATAATAAATTAATGTTTAATTAGCAGCGTCTGATTTGTCCCTGCTCCACATTTGTTCAAAGAGCTTGATTAATCAATAGCACTTCGTTTGTTAGGCTGCTGTGGTGGTTAATCAGAGTGGATCTTTGAGTGCAATTAATGCTTTAACAATTGGATTAATCATAGATAGTCTGGTATCTTTTAGATTGTAGATTTAGCCCCAATCAATAGCTATAAGCTTAATTCTCTCTCCTGATGATTGATATAGATTGGAGTGAACATCTAGTTGCCTACCTTGTTTTGCTTCAAGAATATTCCTTGTTTGTTTTATTGTCTTACAAAAACACTTTACCGGTGACTATATAAGAACAGTAAACTATTCATTTATTAGATTGATGGCTATCCTGTTACCTATGCCATAGACTATTTTTAAGTTAATATTAATGCCTCTTTTCAGAGTTCAAATGTTTAGGGAACTTATTAAGCTTGACAAGGTTTCCAGAAGAGTGACTGGCGAAGCATCTGATCCAGGGTCTAGTTCAATTGGTATAGTTGTTCGTCGAGATCATATTGTTGAAGATGGATACAAGCAATTGAATTTTCTTGGGCCAAAGTTGAAGTCATGCATTAATGTGTCATTTATTAGTGAAAGTGGTCTTCCTGAGGCTGGTCTTGACTACGGTGGTTTATCAAAAGAGTTTTTAACTGATTTATCCAAGGCTGCTTTTGATCCAGAGTAACTTGAATTTGGTTTGTCTTTTATATTCCCCCAGATAGGTTAGATTCTTGAAATCTGAACACCCTTTTTTGGGTTTGGAGCAGGTTCAATCTATTTTCACAGACATCAAATGCAGATAGCAGTTTAATTCCTAGCATGGCTGCAAGATTATTAGAGAATGGCATGGAGATGATTGAATTCCTTGGAAGGGTTGTTGGGAAAGCTCTTTATGAAGGCATTTTATTAGAATATACTTTTTCACTGGTATTTGTGCAGAAGCTCTTAGGACGTTATAGTTTTCTTGATGAACTTTCAACACTAGATTATGAGCTATATAGGAATCTCATGTATGTGAAGGTAAGCCTTTTTCTTGGGGATTAATATTGAGTATTTTTACAATGTTGCTTCCACTTTAATGATTGCACTGCTAAACATCATTTTGAACTTGCTTCAACACATTTTTTGATGATCAACTATGGCCATTTTTGTAACAAATGTTTTCATGTCATTGCAAAAAAAAATTAAAATGATAATTCTATTTAATCATGCCTTAAATATGATTTGCTATGTCAGACGAAACAACCGAAATGTATCATTCCAATAAATTACTGAAATTTGATACTACTCAGCACAAACAATGTCTCCTATGCCATAATGTCAATAACATTGATGAGGAACGTTCCATGCCAATGCTTGACACTCATTGACATGTAAAATGCAGGTCTAGATGAATTGAAATAATTTTGTTATTTTTCTTATAGATTATATCCATATAAGATAATGTGAAAATGGTATGGTACCATTTTTGACGGAAAACAAAGTTTGAACTTAAGGGTATAGTTGTTTTGGCTTTTTGTTTTTCTTCATCTCCTTCCTCTTTCCATCTCTAATTTTTCAGTAAAGGAACATAAAATGTCTTTTGTGAGGCCATAAAAGTTGTCTTGCTGATATTTATCGGCATAAAAACTATTATACTATCTCAACAAGATACAAGTGTCACTTTTCTTTGACCATGATATACCCTTGCAGATTGAGTGCTATCCTCCAACTGCTGGCATATCTATTATGGTCCCTTCAGCAAACAGAACTATGGCCTGTAGGGTCTTGTTCTGCCAAGCAATCTGAAGGTTACGGGTCAGTTTCCTTCAAAGAATGGAACTGAGAAAATAAATGGATGAAAATAAAAGTAAGGTTCTTTCTTTTATTTACATCCACTCATTTTTCTCACATTTCCAGCCTCCACTTTTTCATCCTTTAGAGGCACTGGACTGGTGTCATAGTCTAACTAGTACAGTTGTGCCATCCAAAATTTTCATGAAGTTGAATTCAAAAAGGTGGCTGCTTCCTCTCTTAGTCAGAATCTGATACTAGCTTGACCAGTGTCTTCCATTTCTGTGCAGTCATTAGTATGTATTGGAATATACCAACCACCAGAAAAAAACAATGGAAATAGAGTACCTTATTGAGTGATAACAGAATTCTCCTTTGCCAGTGGTTGGCCTGATCAGTAACTACTACTCGATAAATATTAATGCCTAACCATTATCTGGAACCATGATTTTCTAAGTGGAATAGTACATTTGTTTTTGTTTGCCTAAAAATGAAATTTTTTGCTTTAGGTACTAGGATCCAGTTACTTATTTCTGCATTATGAATTATTGACATAATATTCCTTTCATACTAAACTTCTTATCACTATTTATTGAAGTTTAACTCTCACATCCAACAGCATTATGAAGGCGAAGTCACCGATCTATCTTTAGATTTCACTGTTACTGAAGAGATATGTGGGAAAAGGATTGTTACAGAGCTTAAACCTGGTGGTAGGAATATATCGGTAACAAATGAGAACAAGTTACAGTATGTCCATGCAATGGCTGACTACAAACTGAATCGCCAAGTATTTCATGGGCTACACTATAAATATTGCTCTTCTGGGTTCATTTGTTTTTATGCTTATCTTCACTAAATGTGTGGTGCAGATACTTCCATTTTCTAATGCATTTTATAGAGGCTTGATTGATCTGATCTCCCCATCTTGGTTACATTTATTTAATGCGAATGAATTTAACCAGGTATTCTGCTCACTTGGAGATCTTTCTTATCTTACAAATTGACCTTCTTTACCTTGGGAGTTCGGGAACTGGAGATTTTAGTGTTTTTACTTGTATTTTTAGGAAGTTTAATTACTTGTACTTGTGACAAAACGAAAAACTAATATTATGATTGCCTAGAAGAATATCACATTGTACTTTATTATATTAGTTGAAAAACATTTGTAGTTAACATACATTAGGCTTATGAATCACATCAGATACTGATCCAATCTAGTTTGGGAGCGGATATTAAAGTTGAATTCTCATCTTGAACCTGGAGAATATAGTGGTTTTCATGGTGTGAAATATTTCCTTTTCTAATTTGAAATCACATTATCTAAAATGGTCTCTTCTTGTCATGTGAACCTACTGCAAGGTGTAATTCCATCCATATAACTTACAGAGCATTCTGTTTTCATAATATTGTATGTCTTTATTACACCTTAAGTATCTGATTCTGAGCCTTCATAATAGAGTTTGACATTTTGCACTCAAGCTATAATTATCTCACAGATTTTTCATGCTTAACTTATCCTCTTGTTGTATTGTTTTGATACTTTTTTAACTATTCATATCCTAAAAATCATACAGAAATGGTAAAAAATGATTCATTTTCATTTCGCTTGATCTGTTGCTTTCTAATATAAAATTGTTGCAAGAAATCAAATTGTATTTGCACAAGAAATTTTCACTTGTTTAATGAATCTGCATGTTGTTTGGTCTTTTGATATATAATTACCTTGTGCAGCTGCTTTCAGGCGGTAAAAATGATTTTGATGTCGATGATCTTCGAAGCAATACAAAGTACTCTGGTGGTTATTCTGAAACAAGTAGAACTGTTAAGCTCTTCTGGGAGGTACTCACCTATTTGAATTCATGAAACATGCCTCAAATTTTTTCTCCTTCTATAACATATATAGTTTTTTTAACAATCTAATAGAGGTGTGCATTTGTTTTGTGCTGAACCTAATCAATCTAAACAGACATTTTTTTAGTTTTTTTACTTGTTCTATTTATATTTTTTTTCTGCAAACTCATCTCCAATCATATTGAAACATTTCTAAGCCAAACAGAAATTTATCTATTTGGTTTTTGTTCTTGTTTGTTAAATAGGATTGGAGATCACTTAACTATTTGGTTGGTTTTGGTTCTTGTTTCTTAACAAAATTTAATTTTGTTTTTTTGGAAGACAAGATAATAAGTAGAATTAAAATTTTGGATTTGTTTGATTTGAAATTTATGGCGGATACCCTTATTTTAAGTGTTATTTCAAGAGATTTAGTAACATTGTTATAAAATAAGATGATTAGGGAATAGTTCTTTGTCCATAGGCCCTCTTTTATAATAGATGGTGTTATATCAATGGCGAATTTAGAAAATGTTTGAGGTGGGGTATTATATCAATGGAGAATTTAGAAAATGTTTGAGGTGGAGTGGAAAAATATCCAGAGACAAATCAGGAAGGAATTGGACCAAAGATTATCAAAATTAATCAACATCGATTAACAGATTAAGAAATAATCTCCTTCCTTTAACACCCCTCTCAAATTAGAGATGGTGGGAATGCTCTAATTGCATTAAATACGGATGCAGATTTCTAGACACCATATGTTTCCAAATTGACAATCCTGGAACAGAACTCGTGATGTATAATGATCTGCACAAATTTCAGGATGATAGATATCTATACCATGCTCTTGAATTTTCATTTATTGTCGAACTCTAGATTAGACAAATTATATGGTTTACAGATGATTTGTGCATCTTATGGAATGACAAGATAACTAATAAAGCAATCATCAGATGATGCACGTGGTTGATATTGACCAACACTTAATTAGAGAGGGAGCAATGATGATAGGAGCGAACTGTTGTTGTCATTGTTGAGGAAAGGAGTCTCTAGGATCGCAACATCAGTGGAGCGAACTGTTGTTGTCATTGTTGAGAAAAGGTAAGTGAGGGATTTGGAAGAAGATTGAGAGGGAGGTTGAAATGGTGCTGAAAGAGAGGGGAGGTCATGTTGGAGACCTTCCCTTGACACTAGATGAAGATTAAATGAGGATCGGTAGTGGCTCTAAGACTATGTTAAATAAGATGATTGGGGAATAGTTTGCATTCAATATGTCATGATATATAAGTTCTCTTGTATAAACATGGCAACTTATTAATTATGGTAGTTAATATAAATGGATGATATTATATTATACCAAAAAAATATGAGGTAGATTGTGAGATAAATCAGAAGGGAACTAGATCAAATCATGCAGGAGTCTGGTAGGAGGATTAGAACAAGTTGGATAGGAGATTAAAAAAGTTCTCCTTCCTTTAACAATTATATTGCCATCAATGCTTGTGACTTACATGATATTATAAATCATATACTTCAACATCATCGTGGTCGGATGAGAAAAATTAGTAAGGGGATGATAATGTTGTTGAACTAATGAAAGATATTGGATTCCACGAATTAATTTGTCCCAAGCAAATTCTGTTGTGATGTTGACCTAACATCTTATTATAATTTGTTTCCTTCTGCAATGTTTACCTAAGTTTTCTTATTGATTTGTTTGATTCTTATAGTAGAAAATGCAACAGCATGGATCGACATTGAATCTGACACCCAATGAATTTTCAGCAGCTCTATGATGGAATGGTGTTTAGAACAAGTTTTCGGTCTGTTAAACTGTAAAATGATTGACTCCTAGTCCCATCTGAAGGAAGATTATCTCAAGTAATTAAAAGAAAAATTGTTCCTGAGAAGGAAGGAAGACGTAGTTCAAGTGAGAATAAAGTTTGGACTAGAGAACATAATGCTAGGCTATTTGTTTATATATATTTTGTTTTGACTTGCAAAGGGAGTCCAAATTCATCTTCAACCATTACCCTTACCACTGGGACAGAAGTGCTGAGGGTTGTCAAATTCTAATTTCCAATGCTAATAATTGCTCACACCTTTACTGCTTCACATATCTAACTTGACATGGCATTTTCTGTTAGTCAGTTCAATAATTAGTTTTGTTTTGACAGGTGGAAACTCTTCCATTGGATTACCTTATTT
Source organism: Alpinia galanga (assembly GCA_037177395.1). Classification (NCBI taxonomy): domain Eukaryota; kingdom Viridiplantae; phylum Streptophyta; class Magnoliopsida; order Zingiberales; family Zingiberaceae; genus Alpinia; species Alpinia galanga. The sequence goes on from JBAMHZ010000031.1 coordinate 708,614, forward strand.
AACATGGTTGCTAATGAAATCTCCAAATTTACAGGTTGTGAAGGGATTCAAATCAGCTGAGAGATGTATGCTACTGAAGTTTGTGACAAGCTGTTCTCGTGCTCCATTGCTTGGATTCAAACACCTACAGCCTGCCTTTACAATTCACAAGGTATTATGAATTGGGCCTCTGAATTTGATCTCACACAACTGTCTATTTACCATCTCTATCAAAAACTTTAATCTGTTAGGGAAATGCCACTTTTGCCTCTCATACTTTTACTGGGCATCTCTAGGTAAAAAGTTATCTTATTTTGTCTTGCCAAATTTCCAATATCCTTTTAGTTTGTGCCTCAACCTCATTAAGTTAACTAGTAGTCAACTTAGAGTGATGCCAATGTGGTTGCCGATGGGGCATTAAATTGATGGTCAAATGAAGCTTCTGTTCTTTTTTAGCAAAGTGATTTTTTCTTAAAATAAGCATATATAAGAAAATATAATGATTATTACTGAATTATCAAATTATTAGAACTACTAAAAATAGATAGACAAAGATTCCCTCAAATTATAATTTTAGTTAAATCATGTCATAACTTAAAAATAGTTTTCTTACAAATAGTCACTATGTTCATTAAAATTTTCCTTAAAGTTCAATGTTAGTTATTATATCATAAAATTTATAATATTTCTTAAATGTTTATTTTAAACCATCAAGGGTCAGCTTTCTGGGATCAATAAGTAGGAGAAAGGAAGAGGAGGTAACTAGTCCATTGCATTAGTTATGCGCAATGTTTTGACCGATTCCCTCGAGCCTAGAGTTTGTCATTCCATTAATGTGGTTGCTACGATAGGGGTACATGTCATTGATCCTTAGTTGTTTTGATGGAATTAGGTATAGGGGATAAACGAAGATGAAATTCCAAAGTTTAGCAGATAATTTGCAAAAGCAAAGAAATAGTAAGAGCTTTACATACTGAATTTATTATTGAACAAGATAAGCTTAGATGTAACAAGAGTAATAGCTTTGTACTATGCTTTTATACTTGACCTAGCCAAAACAATTTTATTCTTGCTCTTACAAAATATTAAGTTATCTCCAAGAAGAGCACAATATGGATGTAAACTGCGAAGAGTTTGCCCGATCTGCATTGATATACCTATAATTTGTAAATGGCTATCATCACGGTCCAAAAGATCCTTCTTAGAGGATTTTGAAATGTCTAGAATTCTTGAGGATGCTTCTCTAGATCACGATCCAAAGCTTCAAGAAATCACCAATCAGAGATACAATGAATAAAATATTAAGCCTAGTGAAGGTGAGGCTGTTTAGCATCTATCTGTTCTCTTATATTTCTTTGGACCTGATAATGACTCTTTTTGTCCTGATATCAGTATATAACATTTGAATCTATGGGAATATCAACTAGGTTTACTCATCACATACCATCCCCCTCGAGCAAGTCAAGTATATACTTCCTTAAGACATTGAGAGACATAGATCTTTCCCCCTAATTGAACAATCTTTATGTTATGAAAGTGTTGCAGGTTACCAAGATCTTTGATGTTGACGGTGAAGGTATGCTTTTGGTGCTGTGATTGTTGGAGAATCATCACTAGCAATGATGATATCATCCAAATTGATAATAAAAAGGACAGGCCCTAGCGTGATAAGTATAATAAAATATTGAGATTTTTGATATACTTTTAAACATCCCAAACAACCTCCCCAAGCGTGAAGGGGAGCCTTGGTGCATGCTTTGTGACATAAAGGTTACGGGTTCGAATTCTGAAAACAACCTCTTGCAAAACAAGGTAAAACTGCATACAATAAATCCTTTTTTAGTAAGGCCCCAAGACCCCATATGGCGGGATCTTCGTGCACTAGATTGTCTTTTTTTTTTTAAAGATCTCAAACTGAAGAACAAAGTTGAGTTTATTATGCCCTAAGCTATTGTTTCAGCCATAGGGATATTTCTTGATATTACATGCCAAAGCAATCTCTTCTGAGTAACAAACTGAGATGTTTGTTGGATATACTGAAGAGCAAAGTTGAGTTTACTATGCCCTAAGATATTTTTTCAGCCCATAGAGACATTTCTTCAGATTACACACCAAAGCAATCTCTCCCGAGTAACAAACTGTGATATTTGTTGGATATATAATCCTCATATAGATCAGTGTGAGGGAATACATTTTTATTGTCTAGTTAATGTAATGACCACTAGGATATAGTTGTCAATGTAAGAAAAAGGCAAACTGAAGTAATCTTAGTCATCATAGACTATGTACTTGGAGGTTTGAAATTGAATACCCACTTACAACCAACTGTGGATTTACCAAAGAGGAACTGGCGCTCAACTATCATTAGATTGAAAAGATGTTATCTCATCAATCATAGCCTATTGTTATCTTGGATCAAATAGAGTGTCTAAAAACTATCTTAGAAATAAAATATGAAGCTAAAGAAGAAATGAAGAAAAAATAGACAAGTGAGGGATAAGGATATGAGATATATCTATTAAGAGGATGTGAAGTAGTGCACTTGTGGGGTACCTTCAAAAAGCAATGTCGAGGTCAAAATCAAAAGGAGTTAGATTCAGAACTAGTGATGTTGCCAGAAAAGTAGCAGCTTCTTGGAGTAGCAGTAACAAGCTCAGCCCTAGACCTAAGACTAGAGCCCTTAGTGTTGCTGGAGTTGGTGTTTAAATAATTACAGAGGAAGACGGTGGTGCAGAAATTCGAGTGGGAACAGGAAGACCCTCTACAACAGACTCAAGAGTAGATGGTGTGGTAGAGAATAACGGAGTAAACACAATTGTATAAATAAAGGCAAGTGGAACCTCTGGAGAATAACATTGTACCTCTTCTACATGTGAGAGCAACCAAGAAAGACAGACTTGACAATTTTGATGGAGAATTTTATCTGCAGACAAGAGAATCAAAACAAGGACACCTAAACATATAAGGTGGAAGTGAGTAAAGAATATCACAAGGGAAAAGAATTGAAAGGAATTTTGGCCTGAAGAATTGATGAAATTATGTGATTCACAAGGTAGCATGCTGTGAATACCATATTATCCTAAAGTTTTTAGAGGAACTCCCATATGAAGTTATAGCGTACAGGCTATCTCAACCATTTCTTTTTCCTCTGAGCAGCATTATTCTTTTCTCAAGCAATGGTGTTGCTCAGAGGAACATGAGTGCAAATGAATGACAACCTTCGTTAACTGATAAAATCATTGGGACATGTTCTATACCAATCATCTTCAGTTCCTGAATCCTGAATGGAAATAGAATCGGCAATAAAGATCATTGAGCAGTTCAGTGATTTAGGAGATCCGACCAACACCCTTACACATACATCAAAGTGACGTATCTGCTAGAGTGACATGAATAGGATGAGATGTTGGTTTGCCAGGGAGAATACCATACATTTACTTATGAAATTTGAAATTTGTGTTCATCTAGTAATCACTTTGTGCAAGCAGTAGAATTACCTATATGAAACCAGTAATGACACAGACTGAATATATTTTGAGAGAATTTCCATTTGAGAAAATATTGATGTACCTCAATTGAAACCTAAAGATCTGGCAGTGAAAGGCTTGCTATTGAGAATGCCATCATGAAGAATTACCCTAGATGAACCCATACTGGTGAGAGTGATAATCTCCACAAATTGACAATAAACACTAGTGGACTGATAGAAGATGCCTTTTGACATAGAGTCCTGATGGGAATTTTAATCAGAAATATGATGAGGAAATCTGCTTAAGAAACTAGGAGACAAGAAGAACCATGAAGGAATAAAAAAAAATTCTGGACAACTGCTGGGAATCAAGTAGAGATATCTGGAATTGCCAGCAAACACTGAATCTGAAAGAATGCTGGATCGAGCAGTTGCTGGTGCCTGGAGAACTACTGGAAACTCCATATTCTCTTTTCTTTCTGTTTTTTTTTTTTGGAAAATGGGAAACACCAGATAATCTGAATCAGATGCACTGGAAACACCAGGAGGTGAACCATGCGCTGAAGAATCATGCACTAGAAGCATTGAGATGAGAAGAATTGATTGCTCAAATAAATTCAGGACCCTGTAGGCCACCATGCTGACAACTCCAGAATGAACACCTCAAGCGCTAGGAGAAATCGCTGGCATGGGGAAAGAATGATGAAGTGACCCAATCTTCCAGTGCCAATAGAGAGAGTGAGAGATATTGCGGAAGCTCATGTGGTTAAAGGTGTAAGATAAGGTTACAGAGAATGGAATGGAATCTGGAGCTCTAATACCATGTTGAAATTGAACTGGGGAATTTTATTAGGTTTTTTCCTAGGTTGTCCCTTCTATCATGATGTAAATTACTATTGTTCATTTTACATTTAGTCCCCTTAGGTTGGTAAGTTTACAATCAAGCCTTATTCTATTACAATTTAATCCTCAACAGTGATAAAATTAGATGGAGCAGGAAAGTTCATGTAGTTGATGCCAAATAGTTAGAACAGCTGTAGATTGATGATGGCGATGATTTGAGCCTTTACTGTCTTGGGTCTCTTCTTTGGCTGACATGATAAACTAGCAGTTGTAGCTTGAATTTGTGGTTAAGGAAGCCAATAAAACGGGAACGTTTCTGCTTGATCCTTTCAACAATAATCTAAGCAGATGAACATGTGTAAAACATATATATATATATATATATATACTACATGGAAGTTAAATATAATAGTTCCACTGGACAATTTTTGAAGTCAGTAATTAATATCATTTATCATTTCCCCAAAATTTGTTCATTACTTTATTCTAGCTTGTTTTGAATTTATTTCTGGAGGTTGCCTGTGATACACCTCTATGGGCTACACTAGGCGGACAAGATGTAGAACGGCTTCCCTCTGCTTCCACCTGCTACAATACACTGAAGGTAAGACTCATCTTTGATTGCTTCTTATTTAATGATACCTCCTAGCTAAATGATAATTGGAGTATTAATGTGATTGTGGCAGCTTCCGACATATAAACGGTCAAGTACTTTAAGGAACAAGCTACTTTATGCCATCAGTTCAAACACCGGATTTGAACTTTCTTGAGTTTACATTTTCCATATTCTGTTACTTCTGTATCATTCTCCAACACCTATTCTGCGAGTGAAATATGTACATAGCAATGTTGTATTCTGATAAGTTATAGTGATCAATTTGACCACAGCTCCTATAATCCAATTTATCGATAAACTTGTTGCTGGGCATGCAGATTGTAGCTAATAGTCTCATCGCTCGTGCTCATACAGTAGGGATTTCATTCACCATACAATAATGATGGAGTCTAGTTGTTATACTTACGACAAACCACATAACAAGTATGTTTTACCTTCCTTTGTTCTTGTTTTGAGATTGATAGTACTTAGGTTTAAAGTAGATCCAACTTAATTTGAAAACAAAGACATGAAAAGAGTTTACTTTTTAAGTTATGAGAACCTCATCAGTTGGATCAGTCCGTCTTGTAGTCCTTGGAATCATGATTGTGGCCGCTCTAGCACTGTTGATCCTGACATTTTAAGAAACCAATAGAATTTCTCCATTGTGTCAAATCACTCTAATTTATTTATCTAGCTTGCTAGTTTTACCCACAAGTTGTTGAGAGGATATTGCAAATTAATATAATTTATCATGTGCAATTATTTTTAGATCCATCTAGTACGGTAGTTACATTCGTATCTTTGAATTATGATAAGCATAGAAGCGCATTAATTAAGATGTTCCATGTCATTATTCTTATTATTGTGTCTATATATATTATATAGACTCGAGAGAAATTTTGTTGCGGAAATGACCAATTATTTTAAAATGGATTAGATTTCACCTGAATTCAACATTTAATAATCATCTTAACTTTGTAATGCAGCATTCAAGCTAAACTATTGGAATTACATCCCTCCCCTGAATATTTTTTTAAAAAAAATTAAATTGTCAGAATATTAAAATCGATCTCCATCAACGTTCTTTTCGTGGTTCTTTCCTCTTCCGTCCCTTCCTGGCGGCTTCATGCCATCGACAGCTTGCTTTGAAAACAAATTGGCTCCTGTGTTCTCAATAATGCTATCAATCTCGGAAGGCTGATGTGATATAAAGCATTAGCAAGGAAGTATATTTCAGATGTCTAATGGATACCATGCAGCGGCGATTTGATTTTTAGTTACTCTGTATTTATAAGATTTTTTAAAAATGAAATGACAAATCAAGACATTGTAGCTGTTAAACTTGCCTATATAAGTATTTTTCTATTTTTTTTAATGGTCAATAGAGAATATCTCACTTAGAAATTATTTTGTTGGTGCAATCAACCTCGAGTCAAGATTCACCAAGCTTAAGAGAGACTTGAGTTAGATTTCAATGTTTGAGTTTTGATGTAAAGCTGTTGGTATAATCTATCATAGGTAAAGGTTGATCAAGCTCGAAGGAAGTAGAGTAAGAGAAGAGAGATTATTGGTGAAATCATCATTGGATCAAGTTGACCAAGATGGTTGAAGGATGATAGAAAGTCAAGTAGGTCAAGGTTGACCAGATACTTGATAAATGAAAAATCCAAATGGGTCAAGGTTGACTAAACATTTGGTGAGCAAAAGTCCAACAGAAAGTTGACATGAAAAAGTCCAAGCGGGTCAAGGTTGACCGGATGCTC
>JBAMHZ010000031.1:715365-725643 GCA_037177395.1 Alpinia galanga
TCATTTTATATTCCTTGAACCTTTAAACTCATACTACAACTTTTGTTTTTGTTTTTATTTTTATTTTTATTTTTAAATGGTTAAGTATAGGATAGGGGACTTTCTATAAGATAAAGTAGACAGTAGTCTCAGGACCCCATCTAGGAAGGGATCTATTTTTTTAAAAATTATATTTGTATTATTGTAACCCTATCGAACAATACGACTCTGATTAAGTATGATTTAATAGCATAGTTAAGTATGATTTAATAGATATCTTCAAGTTTCATAGTCAGCCAGCAGATAATAATGGTTTGCAGCTTGTGGTTACAGGTAGAAAATATTTTGCTAATACAATCGATTATACGTTTCAGATTTTTACTTCTAAATTCACACAATAATTTTATTTAAAAATTTTATATTAATTTAAAATGTTCAAAATTACAAAGATAAAATATGCAATATCTAATAATAGAGACGGAGCCATCCTTGAGCTAGGTAGACTCCAATCCCACCTAAAAATAAAAATTTTGATTTTTTTTTCAATCTATTATAAATTCTTTTTTATTTTTATACATAGTTCTATATATAAAAATATTATCTTACATAATTCATCCTTGAGTATCTATGAATATCTTTGTTATTTATCGTTCAAAGATTAAATTATTATGTGTAAGTGATCAGACAATGGATAATAAAGATATTCATAGGTGCTTACAAGATAACATTTCTCACCCTATATAATTTTAAATTTTAGCTACGCTACTATCCAATAAATATTAAAAAAAAACACAATATCCAATTCATATTTAACATTTGTGTAATTTAGGACCAATTGACAATTTTGGAAAAATTATTATATAAACTTAAGACCAAAGTTTGTATTTAGGAAATAAAATTTGACGTACATAATAATTTCATCAAAAGCTGACATTATCTTAGGATGATTGCATAATCTTCAAATAATATAAATCCTAAAATTGACCAGTGCATAAGACAAGCATAATATTTTAACATAAAATGCATCAATCTTCTTAACACTAGAAGGAACCATAGTCCTAAATCCTAATTGCTTAGTATCCTAAGAGATTCTTGTTCTATGGCAAATAATATATTTATCCCAATAAATATCAACAAAATGTACAAGTAACGAGAACACAACAATGCTATCCCTGGGAAAATAGTGCAACAGCATGATGCCTAATAAAATTTCAAGATATTTTTAATTTAATTTCCAATTTATAAGATTTTTTTTCCTCAAATGAGATTGAGTTTTAGGATATTAGACTATTAGATCTCTCCATTTACTCTGATAGACAGTAATAAATTTTTTTTATATAGATCTTCAGAATTAACCGTGTCAAACATCTAAATACAATAATACTAATAAAATATGAAACAATTATATTAGCATTCCTTCTCAATTGTCTCTACTGAAAAGAAAGATAAATCAAGAACTTAGATATGACAAATGCAAAGAAGGAGATCGATCGATGATCCAAAGTTATGGTCTCTCTAAAAATTAATCTCTATCCACTTAAAAATTATCTTTATACTTTTATCAATCGAGCCAGTCTTGGGGCTCACAATAATACTAATAAAAAATATATGGAACAGCCACATTAGCGAGCCCCCACCGCTGTTCCTACGTGTGGAGGGGGATAAATCAGGATTCAAAAATTGACCATTTATCCTTTCAAACTTTAATACGACTACGCTAGCCGTTCGAATAAGCCCTAAGAACTCACAATAATACTAATAAAAGCTTTTGAAAGTGAGGGTAATCATCAAGTTAGGCACCTTGCCAACACTCACTTTAGAATCAAATTATTTTAAGCGAATAGGTCAGGGTGTGGTGGTTGAATGAGTTTAAAAATGTAAGTTGATAGATTAAAAAAGATCAAGCATCCGCTTTTCAAGTAATAAATAAATGTCACGCTCTTTCAACTCTTGCCCAATTTAAGATACGTGATTAGATTTAAATTTTATATGAATTTGCTCCTTATTTTCTCCATTGATAGATAAATTATAATTTTTTAATGTAATTACATGGTTTCTCTAAATCTTATAAATTGTCAATTTGTAATGAAAATCAAATTGAAATATACAATTTCTATTGTGACAAAAAAATAAATCAAAATTTAAATTCATCTTTTCTATTAAATTTAATAATTTTAACAATAATTGCATTTTTTTTAAAATAAAATATTTGTTGTTGGTTACGAATTTAATGCACCGAAAATTTTCCTTATAAATATTATTATTTTTAATAAATTTTTGTTTCATTTAGAAATGTGGAACCGTTATATTAATGATCTTCCACCGCTGTCCCTACATGTGGAGAGAGATAAATCAGAAACTTAGAATAATCAATACAGAAATGCAGAGTTATCAATAGTCTAACGGTGAAACTCAAAAATTAATTTATTAACCTTTCAAATTTTAACACAGTTGCATTGACAGTTTGAATTTTGTTTCATCTAAAAGAACTTTGTTTGAGCAAAAATCAAATGAATATCTTATTTGAAAAATCAAACTCTCTCCACGATTTACATAATTTAAGTCCTTTGATTTTTAATTAATTAATTAAATTAAAAATAAATTAATTTTTTTAATGCAAATCAAATTTTTTTAAAAATATATAAATTAAAGAGGGGTTCACCGTTCATGTGATAAACGGGAATTCGCGACTTAAATCGTGCCCGGGCGAAAAAACTGGTGGAGAAGCCTGCGCCTGGCCGTCCGTTCTTCCATCGACGGCGCAGCTCCAAGTAAGGCTGGCGGTCATGTTAACGCCACCGGAACTGTCGGCGTTGACAACAACTTGTTCGGTCAGGCTTTGAAAAACCCCCCGGCAGACCCATTCCTCTCGTTCTCCATTCGACGCTTCTTATTCTCTCTTGTCCCTCACGCTTCGGCGAACGGCGATCGCGATGGAGATCGGGGGTTTTCTGAAGGAATGCGAGAGGTCGGGCGATGCCGCCTACGCCGCCTTGAAGTCGCTCCTGGAGAAGCTGGAGAACCCCGCCACCCGATCCGACGCCCGCGTCTTTTTCGCTCGACTTCAGCGGCGCTTCGACTCTGAGGACGCTGGCGAACAATGCTTCCGCACCTATCACTTCCGCATCCACGACGTCCTCCTCCATGATTTCCAAGGTGGCATTCGGCGCACTCTGTCAATTTAGCTTTGATTTCTGATCTGTTTGTCTCATTTGCGATTGAAGCTCGATGCAAGAGAATTCCTTTTGTTTTGTTGTTTTGTTTTCGTACGAAGCTAGATTCTTTTGTTTTGTTGGTTTTCGATTTATGTGCTTTGTGGTATTTATGATGATTTCGATCGTTCCTTCGAATCGGCATGAGAGTCAGACTTTTATGGTCGCGGGCGTAGGAATTAGGATGGAGACAACTGAAAGTACAACTTCGGAACTAGCTCGATAGTGGGTGGTGAATAACCCTTTTCCCTCGTTCGGAAGCCATCTAAACGAGGGGATGGGAGGAAAAAAACAGAAAAAAGGAGAATGGCTGATTCAGCCAATTTGGGGGAACCACACACTAGATGTGGTGGGGCTTGGTGTCCCTTGCGGTAGTCGTCAGTAGAGGTGTCAATTGGACGCATCAGAAAATGTGCCAGAACAGGCTTATCTGTGACCGGGCTGGTAGGCCGGGACCTCAACCTAGCTTGTGGTAGACAGGCTCTGTTAATTTTTTAAATCAAAATGTTTTCGTTTTTTAAATCTAAAAATGTGAAAAATCCTAAAAATAAAATAATCACATTTCTGCAAAATTGAACTTCAAATATATAAAAAAAAACTAAAATAAAATTAATTTTGTGAAATTTAAGAGGAAAACATAAAAAATAAGATTGGGAAAAAAAATAGGGTTATAGAAATTTCAAATTTCACTTTATGACTAGACACTCCACTTTGATCTCCATAATCCATGCTCAGAAATTGGCCAACGTCGTTGGTGAGGCACAAATGCATAATAATGTTGATTTCACAAAGGAAAGCATCATTTAACGAATTGAGTACAAATATAGAGATGAAAGTTGAGTGTTGCTTGGAAATATGGGAGAAATTTCAATTTATGATCAATCACTCTACTTTGATCTTTATGCACAACTCTATCTGTTAACCCAGCACTATTGAAACCTCTTATACAACAGTTGGAGCAATAAGACGAGAGAAGAGACTTTTTACAATGAGTACACAGTAGTTAATGAATGTATTCAGAGTGTGGTATAATGCTCCTTGAGCCCTATACCTCCTTTTATAGCCCCTGGACTCAAACTGTCAAGTTGCTAATGTGGCACATTTTTTATCGTCTAAACCTTGCTAATTCAGCTGTCAATTCTATCCATGAATAAGTTGCTCATGATCCGATCTTGCAGACGTGGCATACCTTTGGTTGCCCAGATACATCTTGGCTTCATCCATGAACAAGTCGCCCTTTATCTGATTTGGCTGACATGACTCCTATTCGATTGCCCAGACCAATTCTGATCATCTAGACACTCGATCAATCTGGATATCGATCAGCGCACTTCGATCTATGCTCCACATGTACTTCCGGGCCCTTTGATGCACTTCCGACCATCGAACTACTCGGATCTCAAACCTATTCAATATATAAAATTATAGTGCATAGGTTGCCCTGTTGCCTAGAGAGTTCCAATCGCTCAAAACCCTATTCCGGTCGCATGGAACTCTAACTCCACAATGAAAGTGCCCCTGATTGAATTGAATATCAACTTTGGAGATCAGCCTGAAGCTTATGGAGAGCAAAGTGGATCTTATGAAGATTAACTCTGGATAAGGGATGAGGTGCAAGACATTAAATTCTAAAACTTTTTATAGGTTTTTTAGGGCCAAAAACCCAAAATGCACTTTCTAATTTAAGTGTTTTGGACTATTATAAAGACAATTTGGCCATTTGGTACCTATTTGATACAGGTAGCTGAGGAAAAATATTAGTGGGTTGGGTACCTGGTTGTGCTTGCTTTGACCAACATGCTAGTAGGCATGCCATGCTAGGCTAGGCTTAGCTAGGTCTGTGCCTACAAAGGTAGCACTTGACAGAAACCTAATTGTTGCTCAGGCATGACCCAAATACACCGGACTCATCTATGTTTGGATCATGCCTAGTCTGCAGCCCGATTCAATTTCCATCTATGGCTTTTGATAGGCACTATGAGGAAAATCATGACCCTCCTTGGGTCGTGTCTTGGGTAGAAGTTTAGTTCAAGGGTGCACACTCAATGGGAAGAACAACAAGGTTTCCTTCATAGAGAAATTGCAGCTTGAGGGAGCAACAATAGTGATGTGTAGATGGTGAGCAAAGACAATGACAATTGCTATGGGCCCATCTCTGCAGAGACGAGATCATGACTGGGGAAGCAACGATGATGATACATCTATGGAGGAAGTCGTAACCAGAGAAGCAACAACAATAATGGCATAGTATAGATGATGGGTAACATAGAGAAAAATAATAGACAAAGAAGAAACTGCAGAAGGTGTTAAATTTTTTTCTTAGTGATTCTTCATGTGATATGCTTTCCTCCTTTTATAAATTCAATTATAATCCTATAAAATTTGATTGTAAATTTTTTATTTTTTAGGTTGCCATGGTTATCTGGTCTTACCATTTTCTTTATTGTCTATTCCTCTGGTTTGTCTATTCTTCCTTCTTGCTTGGTTCAAGCTCATATTATTGGTCCTCCAAAATGGTGCTTGTCCTTCATCACTAGATCCAGGTACTAGTGTCTGTCACTAGTTTTAGCTTTTTGTAAGTGCTTTATTAATGGTGATCCTTTGGGTTCTTGGTATAGGTGACCACATTTTGTCATGGATGTCCTTATTTGGTGTGCCAATTTGTGTTCCTCTTTTAGGGATTATATCTTTAATGGTTGTCAAGTTTCTTGCATATTTACTTGTGATCCAACATGAGAATGGGACTCAACGCGAATGATAACATAGTAGAGATAGTGAGCAACAAAGAGAAATAAGGGATACAGAAGAAGGGGTACAACAAGATCAAGTTGTTGCTAAATCAGTGCTTTGCAAGACATGTTTTACTACTTTTGTAGATTCAGTCACAACCTTGTCAAATTTTATTTGCAAAATTCTTTCTCTTCTTGTTGCACGGCCTTCTGATCTTACCACATTGTCGATTGTCTCATTCCTGTGGACCCATTCCTCCACTTGATTTATTTGCACTCCTTGCTTGTTCAGGCTCGTATCAAAGGTCTTCCCAAATTAATATATGGAAGTACTGAGATGTTACATTAGTTTTAATCAGAATGAACTGATCTCTCCTCATTCATTCATTATTTGGTTTTTCAACCACAATGGATGCCTAACATGATATATTCCTTTTCTTTTATCTAAACAATCTGCTTTTAACTCTTTCAAGTATTGTTCAGAAAAAAAATGGATGTTTTGAGTACTAAATATTTTACAGCTTTTTTAAGGTTGCAAGGTTTCCTGTCACTGTCTACTTTTCTTTGATTAAAAAGTTGAATTGACCTTTGTTTTGAGGGAAAAGGAATGGAACGGAACAAATTGATAATATTCCGATTAGATGATCGAATGTCTCACATAGGATGTAACATTCTTCTTCAAGTTTACCTTTCTTGAGAAATTTGTGCAGAGCTAAGTATTGTTCAGGATCCTAATCTTTTTGTTTAAAGTCAATAAAGTGTAAGATATTTTTTGTAAGGCTGCCTAAAGATTCAGATTGTCAATTTTTGAATGATTTAGTCTGAAGGACTTTCCATCATTTCTTCTTGGATTTTCAACAACTAGATAAAACCATGGAAGGAATAAAGAGAGAGTAAGAGGCTTTATAATCTGGACATGAAATCAAGTCAAATATATTGTTAAGCAAGGTAACAGAGGTGTCACTGCTTATTGTGCAAATGAGCTATCCCTTTCGAAGTATTTTATTGCTCTGTTTCTTACTTTCTGTTTTATAATTATATTTTCTTTTCATTCTTCCAGTTGCTACTTGCAATCATATATTTTTCTAGTATATTACGATCATTGCACAATCTATGTACACTTATGCATTATAAATATATGTGCATATATACTTACAAACCTCTCTTCTGTTTTCATAAAAAATAGTCTAATGCTGTTTTTATTATAAAAAAAATCAGTAAACATTGTTTAATATAGTGCACAATCTTCTATTTTTTGCAAGAACCTCTATCTTCTGTGCATTTATACTTACACTTGAGTTATTTCTCTCCTAGCTAGCTTCCTCACATGATTTAATGTATTTTCTACCCTTCAGGCAACCAGAAGAGAAAGAAATTGACTATGGTGGAGATCCCTAGCATTTTTGTTCCAGAAGATTGGTCTTTTACATTCTATGAAGGCATAAACCGTCATCCTGATTCCATGTTCAAGGACAAGACTGTTACTGAGCTTGGTTGTGGGAATGGATGGATATCCATTGCACTTGCTCAGAGATGGTCTCCTTTAAAGGTTTGATTTTTTTTCCTCATACATCACTGAATGTTCAGCTCTGCTTCTTTTTTATAGATTTAAAGCTCCTTCCACACTCTTGTTATCCTAGATGTTTTCTAAATTCATTGATATAATTTAATGTTTAACATCAAGCATACCTTGTTAGAACGGGAAGCCTACATGGACTAAATTGCAATCATGTGATTTGGGATCTTTTAGTTTTAACTTCAAACTTGCGTTCTTTGTGCATCTAGATTATTGTTTCAAGGTTGGACAACATCTAATCTGGAATATTATCCTTGCTAGTTGCAACCATGGTGAACCCTTGGTATCCATAGAGGAAACGCTTTCTCATGTCATATGCTTATAAGCATATGCTAGAAGATATGAAATAAGCTACTCTGGAAGATGTTTCCAATCTAAAAGATTGCTTAGATATTAATAGTTGTAAGCACATGAATTTTTCCTCAGTGTGCATCAATAAGAAGTGATAGCTAGTAAATGAGGAGTTTGGCATTTTTTTTTACCATTCTCCTTTTGTGTGCTTCAACTACTGTATTTTCCTTATACTCTGATTAATTTTCTTCATGAAAACCACCTACATAAGTAATATATCCTCCTACAGGTTTATGGTCTTGATATTAATCCAAGAGCTGTCAAAATATCATGGATAAATTTGTTCTTAAATGCACTAGATGACAACGGAGTTCCTCTCTATGATGCTGAAGGAAAGACGCTACTTGACAGAGTGGAATTTCATGAATCGGATCTTCTAGGTTACTGCAGGCAAAACAAGCTACAATTAGAGCGTATTATTGGGTGCATTCCTCAGGTACTGAGCAAAGTTTTGATGATATAAAACAAATACTTTGAATGTTTCTAGTTGCAACCGGCGTTATGACACACGACTACACTATTACATAGAATTATGTTCACATTTATATTTTAAAAGTTAATTGCACTAATTTTCATGTGGTTATTTAAGATACTATAAACTAGTTTGAACAAGAACTACCAAGGCACAAGTTTCTTAGATTAGTGCATAATTCTTTGTGATTCTAACTTTAAAATTATCATCAACATTTTCTGTCACGACCCGGAAGCTTCAATTCCTATATGAGGGATAGCCTCTTTGCTCGGACAATATTCATCACTGCATCAAAAATCATTAAGAATACTCAAGAAGGGTACACAAAGTTGTACGAATATAAATATGCAACACTTTATTAAATGATGTAGAATAATGTAGCTACATGTTTGTCCCAAAACACTGACTTGATTATACCGTGACATGACCAACAAATTAACTCATGTAAACCAATGAAAAGAAAGGGAAATATATATATATATATTAAAATGCATAAATAATAGACAAAGCAAAAATAAATAAATAAATAAACTGAATGGACTATGTAGAATTTATCTCCAAACTATTGCTGAGCAATCTTTGAGCTACTCATCATAATATTGATTGAACTTGCGAATCTAGAGGTCAAAGGAACGGAGAGTGAGCACAATGTGCAAAGTGGAGTAATAAAAGATGTGCATATATATATATATAAAATCCAAGAGGTCAATGGCAAAAGAGAGAATTTTATATTTCCACCTTTTAGACATCATTAATTTAATTTTTTTCTCGTTAAATCAACCCTTATTCATTCTTTAGTGAATTTCATTAGTTTTCCGCAATTCTCATTTTCAATATTAAACACATATTGTTATAACTAAACTAAACATAATTACTAAATGAGTAAACGACCTACAATCTACCCTTCTAGAATGTGTCATATATATATCAAAGTGAATGACTTGCAATCCACTTGTTATGAAACACATCATATATAAATATAAAGTAAGAGTGAGCGACCTGCAACTCATTCAGTAGAGATGCAACATAAATACATAGGATGAGACCTACAATTCAACCGGTATAAAGTGCATCATATGTATGCATATATACATACATGTATATGGGGTGAACGACCTGCAATCCACCCAAAATGCCTTAAATATATATATATATCGGATGAACAACCCGCAATCCACCTTGTGAGATAAGTCATTTATTTTAAAAGCACCAAGTAAGCTCTATATTTATAAGGCATCATTTAATTATTCAATATGAACAACCTCATAACTTTTATTTGCTTATAAAATTGAAATTTCTATAACACGAAAGGTTATATTCAATTAAAAATAATGATAATAATAATAATATAACTTCTTATAACTATTGAGTCGAAGCTCTATTGTAGAATTTAGTTATACGCAACTGTCTTCATAAAATCTTTTTTTTTTCGCTGTGTTCATTTCGAATTTTCATAAAGTTTCAAGTTCTCCCTAAGGAAATTATTTTAAAGTTAGCTAGTTTACTTTTGAACTCAAAATTTAACTGTCGTAAATATATGCATAAATTTTCACAAGGTATAATGGTTTGATAAACAACAAAGGATAGAAAAGATCAAGCAAATATCAAAGAACTGATCAAGCAGTAGATATATCAAAGAATATGACATAAAATTTTGTCTAAAGAACAATATAAATCTTAAACAATTTACCACTAGTATTATCTAATCAAAGCCTAAATGTATTTTCAATGCATATAATAATTATTTTTCTTCCATCACATATTAAATTAATCTATAGAAGCATTTATACCATAAAATGAACATTCTAATCTACTTCTATCTCAAGATTAAGAAATCATAAACTATTTTTATTTGTCTCTAATGTCAGAAAATGGATTATGGATTTGTTGACAAGTTCCTCAACTTATTCCTAGTTATAGGCCAAAAGGAGTTGTTTTAATGGTTACAAGGATTAGTAG
>JBAMHZ010000031.1:813242-824203 GCA_037177395.1 Alpinia galanga
GATCCGAAGGAGTTGTATTTTTTGAGCTCTGTCATTTAGGAATTCTTTGCCAGTCCAAGCGCGTAATCAAACTTATGCAAAAGAGTTGCCAGCTTTTTGGTCGACTCCTTTCGAGATAAAGATGATTTCTAGTTTGTCTCTAGTGCGTGCAGCCGAGCTTCTCACCTTCTGTGTGGACCACTATTCATATGATGGATTCTTTGTTCTTGTTGTCCTTGTATTTTTTCTTTCTAGGCACCTTCTAACTTGGGATAAACCTAGAGGGGCAGAAGTTTCTAATTGGTGTCATCTTAATGGTCCCTAGTTATTGCATTGAATTATATGTTTCATTGGTGAATTCATCATTTAGGGGCGATTGTGAAATATTATGAGACTGCTATGAAGACATTGTCATCTACTGTCTTGGAAAGTGGCAAGATGTTACCATTGCACCTTTATATATATTGGGATTGCTCAAGAATCCTATGGCTCAAGGCCTCCAATTCAAATTGAGCATCCAGAATTTTCAATTAAATTTCCTTGATTTTCTTGGGCAAGAGATTGAGATAATCTTGAATATTATCTCTATTCAACTTTATTAAATTTTTTAGCCAATAGACTATGGTGGTCTTCTTCTTTTTTTTTCTGATTCTGTGAATATTTGAGAGCTGCAGGATCGAACTTATTATTTTCTCTCTAACTTTGTTGATCTTCTAAGTTGAAGGATTCTGGTGATCTTCCATATTATATTTTCCCTAGCTCCATTGGTTTTCAGGGTTAAGGAATTTTATAGGCTTTCCAAACCAAAGAATGGAGTTTGATCCCCCTCCTATGGTCTTTTCTATTACTCTCTCCCTTCAAGGTGATGAGGTGATATTTGATGTTTGAAGGTCACGATATTGAGCTTTTTCTCCATTAGCAGCAGACTCTCTCTCCTTGAGGGGTTGGCTTTATTTTTTTTTTTACCAATATCTTTAGTCCAGCTTAGGTTGGCAGTAGCAAGTTATCTTCGATCTGTATGATTTTCCTAAGGAGCATCTTCGTTGAAAACATTCCTGATCTGTATGATTTTCTGATGAACATCCTTGATCAGTATAATTTTCTTAAGAACATCACTGTTTGAAGAATTCCTAATCTGTATAATTTTCCTAGAGACTGTCTCCGTTGGGAGCATTCTCGATCTATATGATTTTTCTAGAAACATTCTCGATGAGAGAGCATCTCCATTTTCTATGGTTATGGTACTTGAGATTCCTCCCATTTAATTTGCTCGGGATCCATCTCACCCACACGGGATATTCTATCTCACCTGCACCCACATAGGTTCCATCTTAGTACTCCTCCGATGGTCTCCACAATAAGTATTTGGTATTTGAGGCCTACATAGACCCCTCTCTCACCGAATCCACATCCTGTTCAAAATTCATCCCTATAATCTCGCCCAAACGAGTACGACTTGTGCTTTCAACCTCCGACGAATCTAATTACTGCAACCGCCAATTATAATAACTCCTTTAATATGTAACACCCGTATTGATGACATTCTACCAGACATAAGAGTTTTCTACCTATATAAAGAATGAGCATTGGTGATGTGAGATATGGTGTTTCCTTTGTGCTTAGGTCATTTTTCTTCAATTCACTTATTCCTTCACTCACATCTCTTTAATCCGAAACTGATTTGACCATCGAAGGAATCGCACTAACCACATCGATGGCTACTAATGGATATTGATGTGCAGAGCCACTTAACCATTCAAATCATAGATTGCCACTTGAATGCTTGTTCAGATTAAAAGTTGACTTACCAGAAGAAAAGAAGGAAAGGGCTTGAGCGTGAAGGGAATACCATCATGTACTGTTAGAAACAACCTCAGAATGAGTTGGATTGTAATTGGAAGTCCAATTGAACGGAGAGTTAAACAACTCAAGAAAAGGTTGTTTACATATGTCAATGGTTTTCGTTCATCAAAGCTAGTCCCAATTGTGTTCCTCTTTTCAATCATACAGAGATTTAACAGACTCAACTAAAGTTGGAAGGTAGAGGAAACCAAATTGGATTTGAGCTACAACCTGGTAAGATGGAAAGCTTGAGTAGCCTATTAAGTCATGATCCCGAACTTTTGATGTCATTTTTCACCTGAGTAATATTCAGATCCAAGAATGTCTACATACAAGTATTAGTAACTGCAGTACGTATTGAGGTAGACCAATGAATAGGGAAACTGAACGAAGGAAATGAACAGACATGCCAAGAAAGTGATTGTAGACTCCACGAGTAATTTTAGAAGTCACGGATGTCGGCCTCACATTAACAAGACATCTGAGAACGCCACCAAGTGTTACAGTATTAGAACACGAAAGCCTCCGTGGATCTTCAACTCCGGAGCAAAGCCTCTTGATCTCTATAGAAAAGCATCATCTGCAGCTACTTACCTGAAGCATGTCAAACTGTCAAAGTCCTAACTTCAAGACTACAGAGTCTGGTCGCAAACTTGAATGACCATTCTTTATTTGGGAGGCTGATAGTTTGATCGGGGAAGAAGTCTATTTAAAATGTCTGACAAATTTCCTTTTGTTGTGTCCATCGACTCTCTGGCAGTATAATTGTCAACAGTACGAGATCCCCACAGAAAATCATAATCATTCATTACATTTTGCTGATAGGTGCTATCTAAGATTGCTGATCTATTCTTATTTGCTAACATGGCTGATTTCTCAGATAAATGTCTTAATTCTAGCAGTTGATTACCTTTGGTAAACCCAGCCGTGCTTGAGCCACAATCAAGAGAAATCAGCTGAGGTGACTGCAATATGTTCCCGCCAGAAAACTGTGTTGTACCATAATATTGTGGATCTGAGTAATCTGCAACATGAGTACGAATATCAGGGATTGATCTAACTAGAGCAGGAAATGCAGAAAATTGAGAGCCCTTCAACTTTGAAGTGGAACCTTCCAAATCATAGATAGCTTAAAAAAGTGAAAAATGCACCAATTACCATATATTAAATCTGAACGTGCATAGTTTAATTATTTTGCTACAACAAATATAAACATGTAGGTAAAAATTCCAAGCACGCAGCTATTAAGTTGTTTAAGATGAAAGAGAGATATTTGCACCCAAACAAGCTTCAAAAGAAATATAAATCAACTAAGGCAAAATCAGGCACATCAGATAGCATGCAAACATATAGGAACATATTTAAGTATAATATAACTGGAGAGTTAGCCTAGTTGTTTCTAAATAATCCAGACATAAATCATACTATCTTAGAACTAATTATGGAGGCACCTAATAACAGATCATTGACTCACCTAAAAATAGGAACACTTGTCAAACAGTTCCGGCATGGTCCGTGCTAAAAGAACAGTTGCAGTGTCACAGAGCATAGTCTAATCTAATTAACTTGTGGCAACTATGCAAACAAGACATTACTCTTTAATCTTTCATCTACAGCTAATCAGGACTATGTCATCTTCAATTTTGTGCATTAATCAATTTACTTCCATCAGAGATTCCAACTAAGATCTGCAATGAAGATGCATTGACTTTGTTTATCTTTCAACCTACAGCAAAGTTTTTGAAATTTCTGGCAATCCAATCATTGCATAGCATTAGACTGGTGTGATGTATGGCTTCAGAAGAGAATTAGTCCAGTACATACTAATGGAGTCTACACGTCTAGCCAAGGGAGTAGATTGAAGTCATTGGACCATGTAGTTGGGCATCAAATGTTCTTTTTTTTCTTTTCACTGAATTTTAGATGACAAAAACAGTATGAACCCAGTATTTAAACCGTTGGCATGAGACCTAAATATGGTTGCTGAAGGCCTAATCCAATCACAGACACTAGAGATAGGATGTGACTAGTTAAATGACCAAATATGTCATACATGGGCAATCTGGTGCACGAAGCTCCCGCCAATATAGAATCCTAGCGAAAGATCTATTATACGCAGCTTTACTTTGCTTTGCAAGAAGTTGTTTTCATAACTCGAACTCGTGACCGTAGGTCATACAGTAGCAATTTTACCGTTGCACCAAAATTCCCCTTCAAACATGTCATACATAGCAACCATAAAATATCTAAAAATAGTAGTGCAAGAATAGAGCCAAGGAAAAACAAATCCTAATCACAACATGAAACTGAAAACCTTGAAACTAATATTTGGCCTGGTAAATTTGAAAGATCAATAGTAGGTCCATCCGAAAGGACCAAAGAGGGGAGAAGAGAGTGTCTAAGCAAAAAGCCAACTCATCCTTCCAAGTAAATAATGCATTGATGACAACGCTTGGATGCACAACTTGGTCAAATGCTCAAAAGCTACCAGTGCAGGTAAAATACTTACAAGAATCCTACTTGATGGCTATCTTGTACATATTCTAGTTGACAATCTACTCTGACCAGCATATGGTGAAACATTAGACAATCTATGTTCTAATTGTCACTTTTGGAACAAGTTCACAAATTATAAAAAAATGAAGGAATTTGATGATGATCGTTAGCATTGAATAAGACTAGTTTGACTTCAAAACCTTGAATGCCTATGGGATAGTAATTTCCAAAATGAGAAAAGAAAATCAATTCACCTGATTGATATGAACTGAAGAGTATGTTTGATCCATTTGACATCTCATCAAAAGAAACATTATGGTGATCTTGGCTTTTGGCACACAGAGACGTGCATTCAGTGAAATGTGGGAGAGGTAAACCTTTGTTTGAATGAGAATATAAATGAGTTGCATTATTTTCCTGCTGATTACCTTGATAGATATAGTTTTCCGCATTCAAAATGCTAGAATCAGTAAAATATGACTTTGACATATCATGATTCATGCTGGGGTTAAAAGAAGCCTCTGTCTCACATATGAAAGGGCAGTCATCTTTAACATAGTCAGCACAGTTAGCAAGAGGATCTACTATGTGATCAACATGAGCTAGATTGAGAGACAACATATCAGAGACCATGTCATACTCTTCCCGACATTTACCTGCTTCATCAGACAATTTACTATCTTCCAGCAAACCAGTAACATTTCTGTAAATATTACTCTCGCCCAAGAAAAAAGACCTGTCAGATTGATGTGAGCTTCCGAAGACAAAATCTTCACTGGCACTAGATTCTCTCTGTAATTTCCCTTGGTTATGGGAAAAGGAACTAATGCCAACATCTGAAAATGTTGAACGTGCAAAAGCACCACAACTCAAGATTTTGGAGCTTCCTGTGATTTTATTAGAAATAGAATACCTATTTCCATAACGTATTGAAGAATTGGATTTGATAAATGACTCTGTCAAATTTGAGTTTAAACATCCACTTAATCTCTCCTGATATGAACTATGAGATACTGCTTGAAGATTGGATATGGGGGAATCCTGTAAGGATGATGTAATCAAAAAATCTGCAGAAGTTGAACCACTACTAACTCTACAAACACTGTTCTGGCCCTGATTGCTACTATTAACTGATGAAGAAAAGGCATGAGATGGAATCGGGTTAGTTTTGTCCATCCTAGGGCATCTCATGAAGTCATTTGGAGAAGCTTCACCTAGTTGATGGCTTAGTGTGTTGAAATTCACAGTCATTGGAACTTCTCTGATTTTCTGAAAGTTATAAAAATTATCAGAAGATAATCCACCTTCTGTTCTTTCTATAACAATGCTGGCCTGATCACTTGCACTAAAATTTTGAAATCTTTTACGTTCTGCAAGTTCAGTAGATGTATGCTGTTCAAATGATTCAAAGGATTTAGAAAGTCTATTTCCAACTTTAATGGAATTTGAAGTAGACAGTTGCTCATCACTTTGATCTGTATTTCGAAAAGCTGCACAAACCCGGTCCCCATCATTGGGTTTCATGATGAAATTTTTTGACACAGCAGAGTGGTTAATTGGCCCTTTTAGCGCTGTGACACTAGCATATGATAACCTACCAGATGTGGAAGTTGACTCCCTGTGGAAAATTATGACCACGGCTTTTTATATTTACAACAAACACTGGAATAGAGTATTTCACAGTTATATACCATGAAGCTGTAGATGGAAGGGCGCTGTACTTTCTATGATCTTGCTCCATGATCTTTCTGCCATTATCACAATGTTTCTTGACAAGGAAGTATATACTTAAAAGTTAGCATCAGAATTTGATAAAAAAATACAACAGTTAAGAATTAGCCAAGGTCTAAAGAGAACTATACCAACAACTTGATTATTTTTTTTTATTTAAAAAGTTACTTCAGAGAGAGATTGTACCTGTTCCTTTTTCACAGTACTACTTCTGCATAAGGTATTCATGGGTGGAGGCAAGATGCTTCCGGAACGTGGTGGAAGATGAGAGACATGTCCTGAATATTTCTGAAGCTTACTGGTTTAAGAGTATGGAAAGTTAAAGACTCAGATAGTTTCATTTTTTATTTCATTTTTTGATCTTAATAAAAACCATATGGAAGACTGTACCTACTGTTACGAAAAAGAAACTGAAATAGTTATTGATCCATTGTTACGGAAAAGTTACTGAAACAATTACTGACACATCATCATTTGAAAAGAAGTTTCACAGAGTATTAAAAAAAATTACCATGAACTCCTTTTTGCAATTTCAAACAAAAAATGCCTAAATTAATTACAATGGATTGAAAATGGAACTCCTTGTTCATTGGAAAGCACAAGGGGATTTCCAAACAACTCTAACTATCTCTGAACGAGTTGGAAAACCTCCTACCTTCAACAAGCCATCATGACTAAGAGATACAACCTGCTTCTCCTAAAAGCTCAAACTATTTGAAAAGGGACCAACTTATATTTATTTAATCAAACACTGCACACTGTACTTGTCTACGTAGGAACTAATGAACACATAGCTTCCTATCAATGTTCCTAAAAATCTGATAGTATAGATTAAAATTTATTAAGACTCAACTTATTTACAATAGTTTATTATAAAATAGCATGTGTTGGGAAAACTCATTATAAATATAAATATTCTTTGTGCTTCACTTTTTGCAAAGGTTCTAAAAGGTGTACACAGGCCGTATGCAGTTGACCTACTGCAAATAGAGGTATAGGCAATTACAATCGATATTAAAAAAAATATAAAAAAGTATTGATATCTAAAAATATTTATCATTTGGAAAAACAACTATTTGAGTTAACATTTTAAGTTAGTTTATATGAATCAAATAAGGTTTTTTATTGCATACATATATTGTATGAAAATTATGCAGACCCTTCAAACTCTACCTAAGCTATGTAACTCAAATGATGGCTCTTTAAAACCATATTATGTTGGGTTCTCCTTTGTGATTAGCAATAATCATTTTGATGTTTGATCAATGCATTTAACTTACAAATTGTGATTTGATAAGTTTGACCATAAGTGTGCAAGTAAGACAATTAAGTGTTATCATACTCATATGTGAGTGGAGCTGTGAGGAGTTCTAGAATGAGTTTCGAGCACGAAGGCTTGTCATTGACCCAAAGACCAAGTGAACTTATATTGTACTTTGGTTTCTCTCCAGTGGATGTACTGATATATCACAATCTAGATGGAGAGTATAATTACCTAGAGCTTATTTATTTTCAAACTCTTGTAACTTAACAGTATCATTGAGTTTGAGTCCCTCATGAACATTCATTTTAGAGTATCACTGTAGGGAGTTTAGTTTGACTCTCATGACTTGACTAGCAACATGGTTAAATGTTAGTTTGACTTAAGGGTGTTCTCGACTCAAATTTTAAACAGCTCGTGTCAAACTTTAGAGCAGTTTAAAAGGCTCGTAAGTTGACTAAGGTGTTGCCCAAACTGTGTCAATCAATTGGAATGATAGTCCAGTCGATTTGAATAACGTTGTTGATTGGCATCATGGTTTCAGGTAACAAAAGGATTCTATTTGAGTGTAAACGTGGATGACTTAGCAGTTGATTGTAAGATGACAAATCAATTGGCACCCTTTTGAATCAATCAAAATGATACTATTGGTTTCAAGTTCCAACATTTGATTTTTAAATCGTTCAGTCAACTGAAACAGCTTGGTAGTCAACTGGAGTTGTCTTTTTCACCCATTTGTAAGTGAATGTTGGACCAAGGCATATAGAACTCGATGTTGATTTGGGAATGGATCCACATAGTTTAAAGAGGATTTTGATTGTGCTTCAGTACTACCAAGTGCCTAAATCTTATCCAAGAGCTTGAGTTGAAATTGAGGCTCTGAATCATTCCTTCAAGCTCTTTAGTAATGTTTTTCTCTCCCTTGTTCTTCATTTTCATTTCATAGGGAAAGATCTTAAATATTGTTTCAGCTCTCAAATTTTATATTTGTTTCTTGTTGAGAGTTTTAATAACCTCATTTGTTTGGGTCAAGCTTTCTACTTTATAGAAATCCCTTTGTTGGGTTAAGCTAACTTGCAAAAATCTATCGATTGGTTCAAGGTTTCATAGTCATTAGGATTTCATCCTCATTTGTAAATGAGAAGGCTTAGCCACTATCTCATTTAAAAGAATGTTTTAATGGATTTTATTTGGTATTTTAGTGGATTTTATTTAATGGTGATATACCCGATATGTCATTGGATGTCAAGTAGGAGCATGACTCCAAATTACATTATATCTTGTTATCTTGTATTAACATTGCTTATTTTTCATTTTTACATGCGATCTATTTGTTTCAGTTATCATAGTCATTAATTGTCATGTGCACACACTTTGGGCAAAAGAATTCATTTAAGTGTGAATTAGCACAAAAAATTTATAATTGTCTATCACTTACTCTAGCTAAGCCATATCTACATGTGCATCGTTTTCTTATGTGTCAAAATGTGGCCTATTAAAATAGTTAAGAAACTTGTTTGAGAAACATATATTCACAGAATAGAACTGACAATTTTCCCCACAAACTAACACCTGACAACAAATTTTCCAAAGTTTCAGTTTTCCTGAATAAACCAATTAGTTAAACAAACCCTTGATGCACTCCAGTAATATTACAATCAAATTACCATCATTTAACTTTTTCAAGGATTGACTCACTAACTCGAATGAGTTCTAAACGCGAAACTCTAATGAAGGAATGACAAAACTTGCCAAATTTTCCAATTAATTTTATACTTACAAATTTGCAATTTGAAAGTAGCATAGCTTCTATGATTATCTTCTAGATTTGTGTGTTTGATTTTCTAGCATTTTAAATATACTTCTTTGTACTTTTTTAATTGAAATTTTCTAATTTTATACTTACAAATTTGCAATTTGAAAGTAGCATAGCTTCTATGATTATCTTCTAGATTTGTGTGTTTTGATTTTCTAGCATTTTAAATATATTTATTTGTACTTTTTTTATTTGAAATTTTCTAATTTTAAATTTCCCGTGATCGGTCCCAAGCTCAGATAAGAAAGGATAAGGATTGCGTTAGGTTGTCAGCCAGCGTTGAAGTTGAACAAATTTTAATAAATGGATCCATCAAATTATTATGTTAATGCTAGGTTATTCTTTAGAAAGAACGCATTGTAAGGTCCAACTATAACGTCTCCGTGAGGACCGTTATATCTCTATAAAAAATTAGATGTAGTATTAAATATACAAGAGTTCACATCATAGGTTGGATAAAAATAAATATTATAAAAAAATTAATTGTTTAAGATTTAAAACATGGAAAATAAAAATGCTCACTAATAAAGCAATGAAAGTAATAGATACTATAATTAAAAAAAATTAATATTTTGTGTTTACAAAAAATAAAATAGATAGGAGAGAAGGCAAAGATGATAGAGAACTTAAGTTTTAAATTATGGTATACAGGAAAAAGTAGATGACAAAATAAAGTAACTATTATTATAGATAGTTCATTAAAGGATGAAGTAATAGGACTAATTAGAAAAGAGGATAAAATTATAGCGCCAAGATAGTATTAATGAAAAAAAATATTAATATAATTAGCATATACACTTCAAGTAGGATTAAATGAAATGATTTTAATAAGAGGAGAACTAAATAGATATAGGAGTAAAAAATGAGGAATATAATAAGATGCATAGGGGTTATGAGTTTAGAACAAGCAATGAAGAAAGAAAAATATATTAGATTTTGCAATAACATATAAACTTATACTAGCTAATATGTTTTTCAAAAAAAAAGAAAAACATCTGATCACATTTAAAAGCGAGAATAATAGATCATAAATTGACTTTTATTCTCAGAAAAAAACTTAATTATCCAATATTGGTTGGTAGTATTGGATATGTGCCTTAAGTATAATATTAATAGAAGAAAAATGAATTAAATGATGAAAATTAAAAAATGAAAAACAAAACATATTTAAAGCGAGGGTAAAAGTACTATTAAAAGAGATACATGATGACTCGAATACATCATAAAATAATATGATATTAAAGTTAAAAATGAAAGCCAAAGGTGTACTCGGTGAGTCAAAAGGATGTGCACCACCAAATAAAGAATCGTGGTGGTGGAATAAGAAAATACAGGAGAAAGTGAAAAAAAATGAACAACCCATAAGGTATTATACACTTGTAAAAATGAGAAAACCTTAAAAAATATAGAATAGCAAGGAAAGAAACCAAGAAAATAGCAAGTAAAGCAAAGAATGATATTTTTGAATGTTTATATCAACAACTAGATACAAAAGAAGGAAAAAGAGATATTTATAAAATAGCTAAAGCTAAAGAGAGAACGACTAAAGATCTTACCCAAATAAAATGCATTAAAGATGAATGCAATAAGATACTATCGGACAATGAAGAAATAAAAGAGCAGTATTTTCATAAACTTTTTAAAGAAAGTTTAGATGATCAATTTAATTTAAGTAATTTAAGTAAGTCAAAGGAGTATAAAAATTTAATTTTTTATTGTAGAATTCAACTTTCAGAAGTAAAACCAACTTCAAATGGGATGCAAAATGAAAAAGTAGTTGGATCAAATAATATTCCAATAGAGATATGAAAGTGTTTAGGCAAATAAAGTATTGAA
>JBAMHZ010000031.1:874603-891910 GCA_037177395.1 Alpinia galanga
AGAAAACACAGAAACAGAAAATGAAAATGAAAATTAGAAAATAGAAAATTCTCTACGAATCAAACGCCTCCTAAATGCTTCTTATATTTCTCGAATCCAACGGCAAAAAATGAGACGAGATTGATAGAGAAAAGAAATTGAGAGAAATTTTATTATTAGAAAGTAACTAATTAAAGATTTAAAGAAACGAAAAAAATAAAATACCAAATATACAACACGTTCTATGTTACTAGAAGAGTAGAGAGAATATTAGGATGACTTCCATATGCACTATAAAGGCTCGTGGGTCGGCCCACTTAATCCGCAACCTGTCTTGGGTTGGGTTGGGTTGAGAATTTTTTAATCTGTCAAAATGGTGGGCTGGTTTATTTCTATCCACTAAATGTTAGGTTTATGATGAATTAACCTGTCTTACTATGGATCGATCCGTTTAACAATTCCATGTAAAGAATATATCAGAATCCCAATTAACCAGTATAAAGATGGATAATACTTGAGATTAATATTTGTCATATTGAAGATTGAAGTAGGAATTGAGCTCTAAGGATTCCCTTCGAAAATCTGATCTGTCTGTTTAGGAGATTGCTCAATTTTCATAATTTATTTGTTTATTAGCATTAACTATCTGAATACTTAGCTCGATTAATCATAAAAATGATTAACACTACCCAACGACTTTCGGGATTGCAAAAATTTTAGCAGCAAGAAGTACTCATGCATACGGCTACAATACCTCTTAGCTTTTGTAATTTATTATTCTATTTAGAAAAAAAAATTATAAATACATTACGATTAAAAATTGAACTGTAAATACAAATCCGAATCCGAATTAGATGCTCAGTCACTGTACCACTATGCCCGATACCGGAGGGACAATTTACTTCTTTTAGGATAGATATGGAACTAATCGATGGAGATATTTGGAAAAAAGGAATTATCAGTTTTTTTTTTTTTTTTTTTTTTTTTGCCTCCAAAGACATGGTGTAATGATAAAGACGATAATACATATCAAACACAGTTTAATTCTCTGCTAAAACACAATTTGACAATAAATTTTTGAAAAATCAATAGAGATGACCCTTTGCGTAGGAGATTACTTGGCGGATAGAGTACGACTTCGGTATTGAATAACCTTTTAAGGATGATATGACTGTGAAGTCCAGATTAATCCACTAAAAAACTATGAGTGTTTTATTAATTTACTCAGGTGATTGATAAAAATCTGTTCGGACTTTGACCTCTTTTAGCTTATCTATTGAATGAGTGTTTCTGAAGAATTATGAGACATGATTGATCGTCCTCAAAGATTAATCGGATCAAAAGTTCGAGCACGCTGAAAACAAAAATCATCATTTTTCCACGTGTATGAGAACCAGAAAGTTTCTATATTATTTCTAAATTATGTATGTACGCTTACAAGTTACCACTACGCTTTCAACTGCGCGGGCACTTGCCCCATTCAGCTCCAAAATATTTTTATAAATTAATACAGAATTAACCTTTTCACGGCCTTATTTCTCTTCTTCGTCACCGCCGTTTCTTCTGATTCTTTTCAATTATTTATTCGTTTGCGTCGCCGCCGCGTTGCGTTGCGTTGAATCTCATTGATAGGGAAGAACAAATTCCTCCCAATTCCGTCTCGATTGATTCCGCTTGCCTGGTCCACCCTTGGCCGAATTCGATTCGCCCCGAAGTGATAAATCTCCGCCTCTTAAAACTCGGAAACCCTAATCGTTGCACCGTTGTTCAAATCTTTACCTTGATTTTAATTCAAGAGCGGCGTGAGTGAAGGTTAGATTACGAGATTACCTTTTTTATTTATTATTATTATCATTATTATTTTTTATTTTTTTTTGCAGGTAACGAGGAGGCAAGGATGGTTTTCTACTTCAAGGCCCGTCCGGATGTTGGGGATTACACCATCTTCATGGGGTTGGACAAGCATGAGAACGAGGAGCTTATCAAGTATGGTTTTCCTGAAGACATTTGGTAAGTACCTTTTTCTATTAATTTATTACACAATCTTGTAGTCGATGGTTCCGTATATATCTTGTCAAATATCAATGTTTTTTTTTCTTGCATATTCATAGTCGATTACGAGTTTGTATCTGTAGTCGTTCTTTGTTCAGCCTCCTTTTAACACTCCAAGTGCTATTCTGCATTTTATGTGTTGTCTGCATGGTAATTTATTTCAGTACATAACTTTTCTTATACGGACCAAATCTTGCCAGTCATATAATTTAAGAGAACTTGAGGATTATCAAAATGGATAATTGACTTAGATGATTCTGATATGGTCACTGAGTATAGGACCGGTCCAAGGGCATTGGGCTTCAGTTTATTTGGTTTTTGGTTCATGTACATCTTCTAGGAGGTTTCTGCTTTGATTCTTGTTGAGTGCCTTTTAACTTTACTTACCATCCATGTGTTGTAAATTATAGGCTCATGGTGTTCGAAGTTCATAAGGTTAGGACCAAACATGTTCAACCATCTACGCCCTGATATGAAAACAAATCTTATTAGGGGGCGAATAAGTAAATTAACTGGGTATACCTACTTTGTCTAGTAATACGTAGATCCCTAGGTAAAACCTAATCCTTTGATGTCATTCTCCATTAGTGATGATTGCCAAAAAAATTTGGCTTCTCATCTCATTCTAACTTTAGTTTGGTTGCTAATTGTTGTTGATTAAACTATGTATTCTTCTTGAGTTAATGAGGACCGAGAGAAGATATGGGCAAATGATGGCTGACTCTTGCATTATTTGAGATTAAGGAATCCCTTTGATGGACATTAGTGAATATTTGAGAGCCTTCTTGAGATCTTTTTCATCTACTCCATCTGACATGAACAATCAATTGCACTTGTTATCCAGTGAGAATAGTTTGTCAAAATTGAAGAAGAGATCTCTTGCATGTTGTTTGACCATCTCAAATTGTTTGAGCGTCATAAAGATAGTGGATTTTTTTTTGCCTTAAGTTCTTGCAGCGTTGTCAATTCTTTAGATCTCCAATATTTTATGTTCATAGAAGTGGGCGAGACATGAGATACTTTGAATGATGTGCCTAAACATCTATTTGAGGTGTAGCAATGGCCTAGAGGTGAAAAGGTCCACCTCAGTCCTGCATAAGCACTCGAACTAGCACAGGTTCTCATTGATTGAGCATGTATCTTGGAACTTGGCTAGTTCTCTTAACATCCCATCTTGATCTGGTGGTTTGAAGTGATTGTAGCTTCTTGAATTCTTTCCACCACCCTGCTCAATTTTTAAGAATCATACTTGTGCATTTCCTTCTAGGTGGTAAGAGACAGTGTTAATTTTTTTTATATTTCTAGACTCTTTGGTGTATGAAGAAGTCACCACACCATAATAACTATGTGAGCAAGTCTTCTTCTCCAATCATATTAGTGGAGTCTAACCTTGGGTCTTGATTTTACAATTACTAATGGAGGCATTCCGAGGAGAAAGGTTTCCCTTTTTTAGTTTCCTTGATCGCCCTCCGGTGCTCATAGTCGCCATTGGAGCCTTCATAGGATAACCTTGGTTACACTGCTATTGTTGTCTCTTATTCATCTAGAGGTCTAGAGGGCCTCTAAATCCTGTGTTATTGTCAAGACTTGGGTGGCTAACCTTGCACATTCTTCTTGATCCTTGGCTCGTTCTTCTTTTATTTCCTCCATAAATTCCAACACACTTAATTGGAAATTGGCACCCATGGCTATCTCTAATACTAACTTGTGGACACAAGCATAGGAACAAGTCTACAGGCAATTGAGCTTCAGTTTGCGCTCAAAAGTGGAAGCAATAACCTTCAGTTCCCCCTCGAAGCTAGTGTAGCTAAGTTGCAAGAAGAAGAGGTGGCCGGCTAGATGCACAAACTGTAGAAAGAGAGAGACCAAGGGAGATAGAGAGAGTTAGAATAAGATAATTTTATTATTTCCATTATGCCATTAGGTTGCATTTCCCCTCCTATAGAGTAACTTATTCAATTTGGTTGCAATATTTTTGCTAACTAATGAGGAGCTATTTTTTCAATGAATAATTTTTGTTGCTTCATCAGGTTGGTTGCTATTAGATTGGTTACTGCCTCATCTTTTCTTCCATCTTTCCTAAGTACCTCTCTTATCCAATGCTTTGAAGAATACCATAGACATTGTAGGCTTCTATGGTTCCTTTTTGGTGCTAGGATATGATGGTTTAGTTTGCCCATCTATCCAAGAAATTAATGCTTCTGAGTGTCATTATGAGTGTAGGTTTCATGTAGACAAAATGTCTTCTGCACATGTTTATTTGAGATTGAACAAGGGCCAGACTATTGATGATATAAGTGAAGGTTTGTTGGAAGATTGTACCCAGCTTGTCAAAGCTAATTCAATACAAGGTAAATATATAATAGAATAACATTGTCTTTCCTTTTCTGAAAATTTTTAGAAAATATGTTACATTTATTTTATAATGCTGTGTATTTCTCTACAGGCAATAAGATGGACAGCATTGATGTTGTTTATACGCCATGGTATAATTTGAAGAAAACCGCTTCCATGCATGTTGGCCAAGTTGGTTTTCACAATCCTAAGATGGTAAAGCTACATATTTTGGCTCACTTGATGGCTGTATCTTTCGCAATATTCTATGTTGACTTGCATCGAATTTCAGTGTTCTTCACTTATAAAGTTTCATCTGAAATGTTCAACTTAAAATTTACATTTTGCTAGCTGATGTCTTTATTTCTCTAGTAACCATTTGGATCTAATAGTTTATGATGGCACTCTTGAGCTATTGACACACCATAGGACCTGATCGAGTTCCTGTTTATTGAAATGAAATGAGATTTAATGTAAATCTATTGGATTTGTGCAGTGATATAGAGACCTAGGATATGATTTAATGCAATGACATCAGTGCCCTCTTGGCTACTTGCCTAGGTGGCTTGGGAAGGCAAGACGAGGCTAGATGCCCTCAAGCTTATCCTAGGTGAGCACCTTCTAAAAGCATGAGGCACCTCACTCTAGGCACTCAGCTCTTAAAGGGCACCTCTTAATGCAACTAATAACTAAAAAGGAAAATAGTGCTTTTTTTTCTATATTGCCCTCAAGGTTCAAAATATTGAGTTGTGCAGTCATGTAAGAGTTTTGATCTTTGACTAGAACAATATTATTTTGATACTGTGTTGATGTTTTAATGTATGGTGCTAGTGGCAAATTAGAGATGCAAGGAGGAGAAAAAGATGACAAAAAAGATTGGACAACTATATAGTTGGGTTTGAAGTTTATGTTACATCTGAAATTGTACAATTTTGACATTATTTTATATGGACACGAGCTAAAAAAACATTTTCAATTCATCTTGACCTATGTTGTAGCATCCCATGGGATGTTGAGTGTTGTCATAAGACTATCTTCATTGACATTGTTCCAGACTGAGAACAAGGGATGGACCGACTTTGATAGAGTGCTCATGGTCGAACTCTCTCGATCGGCTGAGCTAACCAAACTGATCTCTGTAGCTTAACCAACTAAGGAATATCACCGCCCGTCAAACCTGAGAAGACAAGGGGTGAGCAGGGGGCCAAGGAGTACCTCGGCGAAGCCCCTTTGATGCTCAAGTCAGAAAGTGGAGAAAAAAGGAAAGAGGAGAGAGGTTTAAAAGTTTATAGATTACTTGATGTCTCGCGTTGTCCTTCTCCCTGCCTTATATAAGCTTGGAAAGACGTGTCTTTTGGAGGAAATGTGGATGTATGACATGGAGGTATGATTTCATGGAGAAGATTATGTAATCGTGGGTTCATGGTGCAAAAATCGTATCTTCATGATTTTGTGTAGACGTGGCCTCCTGGAGGCATGGTTTCGTGACATGGGGATGTGATAATGTGGCAGTTGATCATTATCTATTGAGCTAAGCTTGTAGTCATTTGAGTTCAGATCAAACTGTCGAATTTATCCGAGTTTGGGAGATCAAATTACTGAACTGAGCTTGAGTGTTTATCCGAGCTCGAAAGATCGATTTGTTGAATTGAGCTCAAGTGTATCCAAGCTCGGGAGGTCGACTTGCCAAACTGAACTCAGAAAAGATTGAATTCATGGGATCGGACCGGACTTGATTGCTGAACTGAATTCATGGGATCGGACCGGACTTGATTACTGAACTGAATTCATGGGATTAGACCAGAATTGATTGCTGAACTAAATTTGAGGGCCTTCCTGATGGACTTGAAGTGACTCATGCTCTGCTTGACCTGGCTCAAAATTGGGTGCCACCTCATGATCAAAATTGGATGAGCTGACTCACGCTCTACATCCCGAACTCGAATAAACAGAGTTCCTCTACCTAGTCGAACTCGGATAACAAGCCTTCCGAATGATAGCCAATATGGACTTAAACTCCTAATCCTGAATGAAAAGAACAAGTCTTATACCTCAAGTTAATCCTTGATGAACACATTTC
This sequence comes from Alpinia galanga, assembly GCA_037177395.1. Taxonomy (NCBI): domain Eukaryota; kingdom Viridiplantae; phylum Streptophyta; class Magnoliopsida; order Zingiberales; family Zingiberaceae; genus Alpinia; species Alpinia galanga. The sequence goes on from JBAMHZ010000031.1 coordinate 881,049, forward strand.
AATAATTTTAACAGATGCCCTTGAGGTAAGCATGAAACATTTCATGCTAGGCACTCGGCTCTTGAGGGACACCTGATTCAACTGATCCTTTTCTTCCCTTGTGTCATGTTAGGAATCTCTGGAGAAAGTACACAAAAAGGGGAAACAAATAAAATGGTTAAGCATACAGGTATGTGTGATGCATGGTTCAATCCGGGTCTTCTTAGCATCCATCAACCCTTGGTCTTTTTGTTAGTTCACACATGAGAAGATTTCACTTTCACATGTAGTCAATGAGACTTCTTGACAAGATTGGTAAAATTTTCTCAGGCTGATAGGCTCTAAATTCTAAGATAAATATAGGTAAGAGAAAAACCAGTGCATTTTACTCCTATACTCGTCGACTCAACATTCTACTAATTAGATGAATTAATCATTTCATTTCCATAGCATGTCAGTTTAAATTTCATTTGTTATTGTTATACATCCTATTACAGAGTTCATTATTTGTTCTTTATTGTTATAATTTGATTCTAGTCTCTGTCCCTGATAGTTCCAGCTTTAGTCAGTTCATACAAGCTTTTGAGATTTGTGGAGGTATAATGCTCGGTTTATCTGTATGGATATATTTGATTGCTTGTAGTATTGAATATTAATATCTAGATATCTGTGATAAATTATGATATTTCTCATTTCTTTCAGTTGCTTAGTTGCGTATAGGTTTTTTTTCCCCTTCAAAATTAAATACTTTAGTTTACTTGGGCAAATGGATAGAACCTTGAGTTTTATAAGACCTTCATGCCTTAAAAGTGCCACGTGCTCATAAAAACGTCGACTTTATTCAAGCAGTATCTTGAACCAAAATCTTGACGTTCCAAATTCCGATATCCTTTTAACAGCATTTATGTACTATGCTACATTTGATTCTTCCAATATTTTTACTTGATGTGAAATTGTCTTTTGTGATTTTAATTTGATTTTGTTTTGATCTATTCGGTTCAACTTAGTTTTTGTTTTCCTTGTGAGCAATTACCCTTTTTGATCCATTCGGTTAAATTCTAATTGTGATTACATTTGTTTGTTATTTGAAATGAAATTTAGTTTGATATTTCTGGCTTTGTCTGTCTTTTGAAGTCTCTGTAACTGGCCTTGTTTTATTCTGACAGGTTAAGACAGTTAGGGTAGAAAAACGCATAAATGAGATTGTTAGCAGGTTGAACAAGACCAAGGTTGAGAGGAAGCCAGACTTGAAAGGTATTAATTTACAGTTGAAATTGTTGGGGAGATACGAAAGCAATGGACATTATATTGATTAATATGATCTAATTATAAGTTGAGAGACTTAAGCTCATATTGCACTTTGCAAAACATTTTTATTTGAATTTTCTCTTTTCCACAGTCATTGTGTTTCCTTTGAAGTGCACAGTAGAAGAGAATCACTAGTAAATAGCTTTTAAATTTATTTCCCGTACATATATTGGAATTATGTTGAAGCGTAACAATTTAACTTATCTTTCTTTGTTTGAAGCTGAGAGAGAAGCAATCAATGCAGCAGAAAGAGCAGAAAGGAAGTCCCAGTTAAGGGATAAAGTGAGTTTTTTTTTTTTCACGTTTAATGAATAAGCACATCTTGGCGACATACTTAGAAAATTGATAATTGGGGACAATAGGCAAGTTCTATCAAGTTCGGCTAGGTTTCTTCTATATTCATGAGGTTCAATTTGTGCTACAACTTATCTTATTCTGCATGAGCGACTAAGAATGTTTCAGTTCCTTTGAATTTTAATTGCTCAATTGCATGCAGTTTTCCCCCAGTGTTTTAAATATTGCTACATTGCTTATATTTTTTTGGGAAATCTATTTTCCTCAGCGCCTCGCTTTCATGGTCTTGCAGAAGAAGAGGGAAGAATTGCAGAGGCTTGAAAAGGAAAAACAAGCAGGGGTAAGGAGCTACAAGAGTCTAATGGTCTCTGAGAAGATGACATCCAACAAGCAGATTGCCTCTGCTAATAAATCCCTGCAAGAACTTGAAGATGACTTCATGTGAGCTTGGAGAGAAAACTATCGGTTGATAGAAAAGTTGAAGCTTTCTAAGATCTGCTTGATCGCTGAATTTTGTGATTCCGATCTACTCCAAGACTTTCTTTTCCTGGTAATGAAGCCGTCACTGATCAGTCATCGAGCCTTTTACTGTACTCTTTGGTTTCATGGAATGTGAAGAAATAGTTGGAACTCAACCAATTTTCTGATCAGTAATATTTTTTATAGTGGCATGCGACCAATTGGGCTAGCAAAATTTTGCCTTTACTGTACTTATTTTTCAATCGCACTGTCCTTAATGAGAAACTATGCTTCATACTGGGAGTCAAGCTGTTTGAAAATTCATATGAGAACAAGTTTTTGCCCAAGTTTAATCTGTTAATTTGATCAAAGGATGAGCAGCACATTTGTCATGCTCGTGTTCCCGGATACAATAGAATACTGGAATTAGATGTTGTAAAAACTACAATAACAAAAGAAATTTTTATAGGAAAGACATTCATGTATATGTAAAAGGTTGGAAAATAAAACATCTCAATATTAAAGTGACGCAATATATTTTCTATCTTGATACGGAGGTTAAAAAACAATAGAAGTGAGTATAAATTATTTAACGGACATATAAAAAAGATAGTGCACGATACTAAAGTGAATGAAGGTAAAAAAAATATATATATATATATAAATCCTTTCTCTTTATCTTTAGCTATTCATTTAAAATTTAACCACTTTTTAAAAATGATGTTTTAGGAAGTTTGTTCATCACACAAGTTGTCATTTTCTAAAAAAAAAAAGTATGATAAATTTTATAATGTTTTGTATGATTTATATCGGTCGGAAAAATGTATGTAATTTAAGATATGCTTAATAATATGATATTTAGGAATTTGACATTTTAAATATTGACGGCGAATTTCCTGTGTGCGTACGGAAGGAACAGCCAATCCATTCTCTCAGTGTTAACGTTTCATTGGAGGGCGGCGCAACAAAAATACTTATTTTAAAGAAAAGCAAACTAAAAAAAAATAAAAAAGGCACCGCCCGCCGACTCTTGGCGTCTCTCTCGAGGATAAGGGCAAAGCGAATTGGAGCTGTGCGCGCAGGCTTCTTTCTTAGGGATTCGCCTTCTCAGCCGATTTGCCATCTCGATCCCCCTCTTGGGTTGATTCCCTTCCGGCTGCATCCTCCTCGATAGGTTCGGTTAGTTGTTTGGGGGTTTAGGGGCTGCGGCGATGGCGGTCGCTCTGGTGGATCGAGCCACGGGTGACATGCTCATCGGTCCCGATTGGTCGATAAACCTTGAGATCTGCGATGTCCTCAATCACGAACCCGGGTATGTGATTCTGCTTCCTCTTTCCTTCTTTCTTCTCGGTCGGAGTTCCTGTTTCTTTTGTAGCGAATTTCTCTTCAGAGTGTAAATATTGATTTGGTTGTCGTTTCTTTCTTCTGTCGTTTGCATTTTCCCCCCTTCCATAATCTCGATTCTCTTGGATGTCGGTTTTTATGCTACGAGTTCGAAATATTTAAGTTTACCTTTTAATTATAAACAAACATAAGGTTTATCAGTCAGTCTGGAACTCTGATCCAATGGGTCAGGTAGGAACTACATCAGAAAAAAATTGTCTTTTATTTTAATTGTTATGCTTTGGATGAGAGTAATGAATTGGAACCATCGTATTCTTATTTAGCATCCAGTACAAAAAAAAATGCGTTGGTTTAGTTGCACTAATAACTGATCAGTTCATTTTGCCTTATCTTTATTGTACCTTTCGATGTTTCATATTATCATAGACAACTGATCATCTACTACTTGCTCTTTCCTAGAGAAATGTAACAAAATATATCCATTAAGTGATTGTAATTATCCATAAAAGTGGAGTTTAGATGAGAACTCACTTATTGACTTGTCAGACTGCACCATGAATCTAAAATTCTTAAGTCCAAGTTAATAATATTAAAATAATCTAATCTTATAGAACTCCTCTATTAACCCACAATTCATCATGTGGGGTTAAATTAGCGTGTTATAATCTCCCCCACTTAAGGCTTGAATCATCACTATTTATTGGCATGTGGGGCATAATGGTGGCTCCACTATCACATATGCAATCCTTTCCAATGCCTCAGCATGGCTTGAGCTAGGTTGGCTGTGATACTAATTAAGTTGTCATATAGTCTTTGTTTGAAACAAATTGCTTAACAAGTCTGATAACAACTGATCACGACATTATTACATAAGGTGAACTGCAAGAAGATAACAACGTCTCTAACTTGCTCTTTTTTCGCAGTAGGCTCGCTATGCTCCTCATTGTAATCTATTGTTTATGCAATTGGGGTCAACACAACCGCTGGCTGAATAAGGTTTTCCCTGATTCAGGGTTAAAGTAATTATATAACAAATGTAAGGTCAAATAAGATATATCGAAGTGATTAAGAAAAGCAATAGTGGTGCATTTTACAATGTAAATACGAGTATAGAATGCAAACCCAGACCTGAGTGACTCGTTCAGAAATGCTGCCACTCCTTTGGAGTGGTATACACACCTATCACAATGTGTCGCCAGTTCACGCAATAAACTTGTTGTTACCATGTTTGACAACTGAGTCCCCAATAAGGGACCACCATGTAACATAATCTACCAATCTTGATTTTCCACATTGTAGGGTAAAATGAGTATTTGGGTATGTCATTAATAAGATTATGAAGTTGATTATCAAGAGCAAGATAACATACAAATAAAAAGGAAATATTTAACTTCTTGTTATGCGAAATAAGTTACTATGTTATTCTATTGCGATGGATGATTTATTAGCCTCCAATGTATATGTGATGGTTCAATTCTTTCTAGTCTTTTTTCTACAATTTATGCTTAATCATAACCTAAATTAATAAAATTTTGTAAATTGCTTGAGAAAGCTTATGTATGTATTTATTAGTGTCATTATCAACTATCTATTGACTAAGCATGTTTATTTAGTTTAAAACATTTGAAATCAACATCTATATAAGATTATAATTTAGCCATTAAATTAAAGTGAGAAAATGCACAAATTAAATAGTTAGGTGCATAGCATTATAAAAACATAAATTAGGTTAATTATAATATCTTGATTTTAAAAAATATTTTGGGAAGTTAGATAGGAATGGAAAAAATCATCTTAATCTTAATTAAACAATTATATAAAACTGCCTATAAGAACCTATACAAATTAATTGGACAATTTAATTAAACGCGTGTAGTAGAACAAGTTAACTAGATTAAATGTTATGCATTAATGACGAAATATAATAATACCAATGGCAAATAGATTACAATAGTGACTTATTGGTATTAATTCTACTAAATACTTCATTTCTAAAATTGAAAAAAATAATAATTTCATGAATCCTTTACATCAATTTGGTTAAATGCATATGATATTAACTTGAAAGAGAATAGGATGAAGCATGTGATTAATGTAAATTGCATACTAATTATGCACATTAAAATTCACAATTTATCACAAAATTTATCAAGTTAGTTTGTGACAATGCAAGATTACTAAGATCACCGATCAACTAAAGATAGTGAAATTATATGTGAAGCAAACTTTGATGCCAACAATCCATAGAATGGGATAAAATGAAGATAAATAATTCATCATTAAAGAAGTTAACTCTCCTCTTCTTCCTTTAATGATCAACAATTATTTACCTTAAGAGACGCAAGGTTATTACCTTGTGATTTAGAGGTCATGGGTTCGAGCCCGGGAAACAATCTCTTGCAAAGCCAAGTAAGACTGTGTACAATAGACCCTTTCCAAAACTCTATATGGTGGGAGATTTATGCACCGGGCTGCCTTTTTTACGAGACACAAACGAGTTTTATCTATCATATAAGGTATTAGAAACAAATGGTGATTTTTTTATTAGTCAAGATTTAAATTATATTAAATGTGTTTTATATTTTAAATTTAATTTAAATTTCGAGCCTAAGTACCTAGATTTTTTCCATTTTTAGTTAATTTTGACATTTAAATTAAAATTGTAGAACACATTTAATACAATCTAAAATTTGCCTGATAATTACTATTTGTTTTTATGACCTTGTGTGATAACTAAACCATGCCTCTGTACTCTCAAGATAAACAATTGTTCATTATTTATTTTCATTTTATTTCATTCTATAGGTTGTTGACATCAATGCTTGATTCATATGTCGTTTTATTATCTTTATTTGATTGGTGATTTTGGTGATCTTGCATTATCACTAATTTACTTGGTAACATTTGCGATAAATTGTCAATTTTAATATGAAATGAGTATGCAATTTGCATTAATCGCATGCTTCTTCCTATTTTCTTTTAAGCTAATAACATAATTTGTTCCAATTTTTAGAATTTATGTGCTTAATAGAATTAATCTCAATAAGTCACTATTGAAAATAATCTATTTGTCATTATTGTTATATTTTGTCATACATGTGATTGATTATGTTGACCAACTAATTATAATAGGTTCTTTTGGCACTTTTTTATAATTGATTAATTAAGATTAGGTGAAATCTTATTTATATTATTAATGATCCTTTTCGTTTTCCTTCTTATCTAAACAACTCATAGTATTGTTTAAGATCAAAATTTTATAACAACTGACCTAAATTTAAGTTTTTATAATTATCATTGGCGGTAGCTTTGTGCACCGGACTATCCTTTATTTAATTGGTGTATTTTCAGTAATTTCATACATATTTTGATTTCAAATGTTTTAAACTAAATAGTAATGCTTACTCAATATATAATTAATTAATAATAACTTTGATAAATATGAATAGGTTTATTATTTTAGGTTAGATTAAGTATAAATTGTAGGAAAACACGAGAGACAACCAAACCATGATATATACATTGGGAGGCTAATAAAATGTCCATTACAATATAATACAATATAATATAGTAGTAACTTATTTTGCATGTGCTCCTGCATAGCATACATACGGTATACAATGGGTTGGCTATTTACTGCTTGAAATTTGGCTCTAATACAAATGTTTGTGCCTCTCCTTTAGAATATTGCTATGTTATTGTTTGTTTTATTGTCAATCACATGCCAGTCTACCTCCCAAGGACATTCTTTTATAGTTCTTTTCCTTTGAATGCTTTTTATTCTCTTTTTGTAAGTATTTAAATGTACTTATTTTTTCCCCATCTTTTATCACTTGGATAAGACAAGTTATCCTAAATTTTTTTCAGATGACATGACATTTAAGTCAATTCCCTTCTTTATTCCTTCACCTCTCTTTTTGAATTGGTGCAAAAGACATTTTTTTCCATAATCAATTTTCCATTCCTACACTTGCCATCATGATCCTTTCCATTGAGCCCCCACCTTCTTTGGTATATAGCTGAAGGTCGAGATCTGAGCATTATCTAGTATTTGATAATTCTCTCATTGTTACCATTGTCTAGAGTCCTACCTTTCATTACGCTTTCCTTTTTTTCTTTTGCAAGATACTTGATAATGCTGTTCCTTTCATCCACTTTTTTTTGTTATTCATCTGTTCAATTATTCTACTTTCTTGTCTTCTGTAGCTTTGTAGCTAGCTATTCCCTTTATTTATGATGGGTTGATTCATATTCCACAAGAAGTCTATAGTGGGTTGCAAGAGAGCCTTCACTGTTAAATGCTCTTAATGATGTTGTGGATTGACTCAATGTTCACTTGGTGGCTTAGTGAGCCTTCACTGTTAAATGCTCTTAATGGTCTATACACACTTTGATCATTAGCATTAGTGAAGATTTGATTGAAACAAATAAATGGAGCACTGCAGGTAATATTTTCATGCTAACGACTTGCAATATCTCAAATAGTTTCTTTCCATGGAGGTTTCCCATTCAAAGGAGATTAGTTATCAAAATTATATGATTCAGGATTTGTATCATACAATTTGATATGATTTACTTATTAAACAATATGATTCTTATGAATAAATTATTAGTTCACGATTCAATTTGATTCAATATGAATTTATGTCATAGAATTCTAAAAATAAAAAAAATTAATTAAAGGCTGAACTAACTAAATAAAAATGAATTAATCCATTATGAAATTAAATGAAACACAATATAAATTAAATATATTGTAAAAGAATGAAAACAATGTATCTTATGTTATATGATAGAATTATAATGGTAGAGGGTGAATTCTCGAAGTTAACATTGGCATAATATAAAAAATTTACCAAGCGGAGATACAGAGTTGGTAATAGCCAATGCTAGTTAATACCTAACACCAGAGAAGAATAAATTTGCACATTGATACATAGAATGACAATGACAGCAGAATTGATAGTGCCATATGTCATGTCATGACAACAATGATTTTTCTATGTATTTGAAAAGGGAACTTTTTATTGCTCATTTCATTTCAACTATTAATAGGATGAAATAAAAAATAATTTGTGTTGTTGTCAATGATAGAGAATATTAACTTATATATATATATATATATATTTATCATGAATCAATATTAACTTACTCCATTTATTTTATTTATCAAAAATATTTTTAAAAAGATAGAATTATTTTTTCACATATTTTATAATTTTTATTTGAATCTTATGACTCTCTGTTTGGTACAATTCATAATTTCAAAATTTACCAAAACAATTCATGATGTAAACCTTAATATGAAAACCTTGTAGTGGACATATATATCTCAATGGTAGTATGTGTTTGATTTGCTTGAGGTTACTATGCTAGGAATCAAATCTATTAACACTCTCATAGATAAAGGTAGTCGCTGCACGAAGTTCTCACCATGAGGGGTCCAGAGGAAGGGTCAATTGTACGCGCAGTCTTATCCTGCTTTTTGCAAGAGGCTGTTTCCTCTCATGGATTCTAATGTTAAATTAATATCATTAGAGGTTGGTTATAGGGGATTCGCTAATTGATCTAGAGAAGTACACAATGTTGGTTGGGAAACTTAATTATCTTATAAATACAATATTTGACATACAATTTCCAATTAGCATGATTAGTAAGGTTTTAAAAGGCGATTCTAGGTGTAGAGGATTGATCCATTAGCACATATCAAGTATGGAAGATATACACAATTAGTATTATGCAATTTTAAAGATATTTATATTGATAAAAATGATCAACAAATATCCGTCCAATTCAATATATGCCAATCATTCAAAATAAAATATATAATACAACAATGTGGAATAATTAATATGTATATAATTATCAAAAATATTTTTCATTTTCAAAAGAATGATTTACTTAACATTTACCAGTTACATAGTACCACATTAGAAACTTAATTTGTTAGTCTTTTTTAGTTGAGCAAGATATCATAAAAGTCCTCAAATGAGTTTTTGACCATCATACAAATTGAACTATATTTTTTCTTTTCACATCATTACTTGTCTCCCATAATCACTCACCTAGCCCACTTGTTGGACTTCTTGAGTGCTCAAACTGTCAAAACAGTGTATATTACATGTGCAATGCAATCCCTTTCCTTTATAGAAACTCGAAGATTATTCAGGATCATTGGTAGACAACCATGAGAATCCAACAACACACTAAGAATAATTCACAAGGTCTCTTGTTTCAATATCAAGGTCATATTTAGATTGTAGTGTATTGTTCGGTCAAGTTCTCCCATAGATAGAGGATTCACGTTGTGCTATTATGTTGTTTTGGTAGACATCTAATTTTTTGGAAGAGAGAATCAAATTGTTATAGTTAGGTCAAGTGAAAAGGTAGCACATAGAACTATCATCTTAACAATATAGGTTCATTTAGATCAGATAATTGATGACCGTGTTGAGATATTCTTCTGTAGAGGCAATGGAGTTGTACTAGTATAATTAAGCTACTTTGTACAATCACTAGTCCGGTGTTCTATGAGAGGATAAACCACAATGTATCAGAGACCTAATTATAAATACCATATATTCTAGAGTGTAATGTGTAAAGATATGATAAGGTAAACCCCTATAGTTTTGTCATTAGTTGTACTTATGCTTTGTTGAACCAAATAGAAGTCAATGTCACAAATCAAACAGTCTGATATTAGAAAATTACATGCTTGGTTATGTTATTCCCCATAGAAATCTTGTATTCCATGACCAACAACCCTGTTCCCGTTTATATCAATTGCAAGTCCGTTTCACCGCAACCTAAGTGATATGAGTTCAAAAATTAAACTTGGAAAAAATAAGGCTAAGTACATTAACCGATCCTTATGCCCACATTTATGGCCCCACCTAGAATCTTTTATTTACCTTTGGCCTTTGATTCTTAATATCCTTGGCCATATATTTGTGCCGCATCTCTTCTTGATAGAATCTATGTTTCTTGCCATTTAATATATGTGCACTATCAACTGTATATTTCTCAGATAATTCAAAGCTTCCCAAGTAGTGATCCAATTCATTGCTTTGGTTTACAGGCAAGCTAAAGAAGTGGTAAAGATACTGAAGAAACGTATTGCACATAAAAATTCCAAGGTTCAACTTCTTGCACTTACGGTGAGTTCATCAATTATGATTTCTTCTGTGAACTATTCTTATTGGGTTTTCAATTGGGTTTCAGTTATTATGATATCTGCGGGATCTATTCTTATTGGGTTTTCAACATTGTCGATACAACTATGTTAATGAGTTGGTTAATCTTATGCTTCTTTTCATCCTTATATGTGGCATTGTAACCAGAACATTGTGACTGCATTTATCTTGTTTTTTAGAGCCACTTTTTATGGGGCTTTCAACATTCTTGATGTATTATTTGAAAGATAAAATAGATAAAGAATAATTATCCTAGAATAGAGTAAAGAACAACTATTCCTTATC
>JBAMHZ010000031.1:925581-942215 GCA_037177395.1 Alpinia galanga
ATTACTTGACAAAGTCTCTATGGGATCGATATTTTTATTACTTGATGACAACCGTGTGCTTGCGGACGTGCAATTATCCTATCAGTATCCCATAGGGCGATGAATAAAACCATATCTATCAAAAATTTCTAGCTCCCTCTCCAAAGCAGTTTGAGGTACAGGCAGTGTCTCAGTGGCCATTACCCTCATAAGCAAGGGGTGAGGGGCCTCTAGGCGGGGACGTCAAGGGAGAGGGCCAGCTGCAAAGAAGCGCCCCTGGGGCAGAGCATCTAAGGGAAAAAATCTGTCATGTTCTCTTCTCGGATGCAGAGCGCAATGATAAGGGGAATGACTTTTCTTAGCAGGGGGTAGAGGAGGATCCTTTGGCTAATCGTCGATCCTTCAGAGTTTCTTCCTCATTGATGTATTTTTCCATGCAGCCCAACATCTCTTCATAATCTATCAGGGCTTTTTTAAGCAAAGAACTGAGGAAAGGCCCCTCTTGTATTCCATCCGGTATGGCAACTGCTAAGAAGTCAAGGGTAGCAGTTGGGATCTCCATTGCAGTTTTGGTGAACCGTTTGATGTAGTTTCACAATGGTTCATTAGGCTCCTGCTTTAAGTGAAGCAAGCTAGAAGTTGTGTGCTGGTAACTTTTACAGCTAGCAAAATGTTTGAGAAAAATTATTTTCATATCCTTGAAACATGTTATAGAACAGGGGTGTAGCATATTAAACCACCTCTTAGCGGCAGATTTGAGCGTGTTAAGAAATGTCTTACATTTGATGACATCATAATATCGGTGGAGGAGAGAAGCATTCTCAAATAGCTAGATGTGTTCTTCGGGATCCACCATATCATCATACTCTTTCAAATGAGGTGCTCGGAAGTGCGTAGAAGGATCTTCCAGAAGGATATCTTCAGTGAAGGGAGAAGGCTCATAATCTCCTAAAGCCTGTGTAGAACAACTTTCTTTTTGTCCATCTCCTTCCTTAGAGGGGAGAGGATACAGATATCTACCGATTTCTCATGCAGGTTCCTTCAGGGGATTTTTCCCCGGAACATAGAAGTCAGGAGTGGGAAGGTGAGAAGTTTCCTCACCCATCATTGTTTTTCGTGGTGGCTCACCAGAATGGGGTTGCATATATCCCATTCTTTGTCCTTCCTTTGCCCAGGAATCTGTCACAGCCTTCTCTATGATTGCAGTCAGTTGAGAAGGGGTCAAGGTGATGGGTGCTTCATCGGAAGTAGAGGTCCTAGACGGAACTCCTTGAGGCTACATCTTGACGTCTTACTCAGTAAGTTTCCCACAGATGATGCCAACTGATGCAGCTTATATTTTTGGATCCTCCGGGTGATGGCGCGAGGACGGGTTCTCTCCAAGCCACAGCAGTAAAAGAGTGTCTTCTCTGGTTCTCTTCCCTGCCAAAGTTTACACTAGGTCAGACACCCGCCGGTTTCCCGGCTAACGACCCTCCGATACCTAAGTTAGAGCTTGTCGATGGAAGAAGAAGACTAAAAACAATTGAGAATTAGAAGAGTATAATAATGTTTCAGTTACCAATCAACCACCCCTTGCATAGGTGTCTCTCCTTCCCTCTTATACCTGTGAGGAGAAATCTTTTTCCTGCCCTTTCCTTCCTACAACCCCCTCCCCTTTTTCTGACAAGAAGACAACTGATGAAATGAGATCACCATAGGAATGACAGGTGGCATGACACGACCCTTCTTAGGCCGTTAGAGGAAAGCATCTTTCTTGTTATGGTATGAGGCCTCCCCTTTTAGTTGTCATCATGGGTGGTGGTCTCCTTCACCTCTAACAACCTCGTAAGGGCAAGCTTTTAACAACCTTCAGAAAGGAATCTTCTGTGGGGCCTCCTCTAAAAAGGACATGAGTTTTCCTGCAACGTTAAGCCGTTTGACCTTGGCTCAAGAATCCGCCTAACTGTTGAGCCGTTGGACCTTGGCTCAGGAACTTGCTTGACTACTGAGCTATTTATTCTTGGTTCGGGGATCTACTTAATTGCCGAGCCATTTGATCTTTACTTGGGGACTTGCTTGACTACCGAACCGTTTGCCTTGGCTCAGAGATCTGCTTGACTGCCAAGCTATTTGACCTCGGCTCAGTCGACCTTTCCTGAGCTAAGTTAAATCTAACTTGGCTCATGACTATATTCTTAATCGAGCCGCTCTCATTTGATTCAGCCTTTCTTCTCTTAGTCCGTATTGTCCTATTGACTTTATTTGACCATTTTCCTCTTTTCCCATTTTATATTTATGAAATGAAAATATAACGATATCATTCACCAACAATTTTATATGGGGCATCAATTACCATTGTCAAATTTCCTTTCATGTCAATCGATATGGGTGGAATTTTTTATTCTGCTCATTAACTGGCATGCAAGAAGCCTCGATACTCTCGGTATGCAAGCAGAACAGGTGGGAGTGTCTTCTGTGAGGCAAATTAAACGCTGCAAGCCATGACCACACCTTTGTGTTGCTAGATCTTCTGCAAAAGAGGCAACAATGAATGAAGGAAAAGAAAGGAGTCTCTTCTGCAAGGTGAATCATTCTTACTGTGTCTTCTGCATGGATACCTACTACATGACTGCAGCTGGGGCAAATGTGGAGTGTCTTAGGAAAGGAGAACCATTCCAGCTGCATTTTCCTCACTTCCGTCTTTTATGCGCATGCAACTAGGGAAGGTAAGGTTCCTAGTTAAATCTTGCTTCTTCATTTGTTGTCGTCGGTTCTTCCTAAAACCACGACAACACCTTTTTCTTCTTCCATGAGCCACGAGGTCCATGACAGGTCTTCTTCTTTTTTGACTTTTTCTGGGAGCCATGATTCTACTTCTTCTACATTGTTGCTGCTCGCCCTCCTCTTTCCTGCCAACTCCCTCAATGGTGCACATGTTGACACCGCTGGCTTAGTACCAATACAGTTTTCTTCCAGCAAGCAACTAAAACCCTTGCTTAATAACATTAAAAAAAAACATAGCCCGGTACACGATGCTCCCATCATGTGAGGTCCTAGGGAAGGGTCTATTGTACGCAGTCTTATCCTGCTTTGCAAGAGACTGTTTTCAGGATTCAAACTTGTGATCTCTAGGTCACAAGGCAGCTATTTTACCGTTGCACCAAGGCTCCCCTTGCCCATCAACATAACTCAATTAATAAAAGATTCATAACTAAAAAACTCTTCCTTTGTTGATGTTGAACAAACATGAACTTTCTCTATTCAATTATCTTTATGAATGTACAGCTCCAAATATATTAGAAGAATATAATCAACAGAGAAATATTTATTCCTAAACATAAGAAAGAATAAAGAAATTGAACAGACAAGAATACAGCAATATATAATTCAAGATAACAGCATTCCACCCCCACCCCTTTCCTGAAGCAGGAGAATCAATGTTCTTAAACTTTGAAGCTTCTAAGGGCACTGCTTTGGTTAACATGTTTGCAATTTGTTCTGACCAAAAGCATGACATTTTTTCCCTGCATTAAGCTTCTCTTTTATAAAAATTCAATTGCCACGTGCTTTATCATGTCATCTTACACTGGATTGTCTGAAATGCTAATGATCAACTTGTCATTAGAAAATAACATCCTCATGTTCTTTCTAATCCTTAAACAATGAAGTAAATTCTTAAGTCATTATGACTTGTAAAGTTCAGATTTACATTTTGTTTTTTGCTTCTCCAAGTCACAAAGTTGCCACAGATAAAGGTGCAGCAACTCTAAACATCCACCATAATCTAAAGTCAAAATAACCTTCTATGGATGGTTCCTCATGGATAAAACAAAATTCCAAACTTTGGCATTTCTTTACAAAAAGTGGAATCCTCACTGTCTACATGTTCCTTCCAAAGATAAGCAAGAAACAAGATGGGGGTCATGATCATCTCTCATTAAATAAGGTAAAATGATTTTGCTAATAGACTAGACTCTCTGAACTTCAATTCCATCCATGCTTTTTGACTTTTATAGTGCTAACTTAAGCAATGGAGAAGCCTCCAACCAAGTTACTCCCCAGGTTGTATCCAATAGTGAGGCAGCATATTACACGAGAACCCTTGTTCACATCCCCAAAAGGGCCTCACAAACAACTCCTTTGATGTAATGCCATTAGCATATTAGCCTTCAAAAGTTGTTTATTCCATAAATTAAACAATAACCAGCCTGCAATTGATCTTGCTGAATTTGACTATTACTCCAGAAACTTCAGTTAATAAAGTTCTTAATTTATCTACATAGCTAAGAGATGAAATTTTCAGAACACACCCAGTCTATACATTTATAATTTCAGTATTCATGTGACTGAATTAGTATAAAGATAGCATATGCTTTGAGCATTCAGAAACTTTTTATTAAGTTGATCAGAACAAAGAAAATATCAAGAAAAAATAAAAAGGCAACCCGGTGCACAAAGCTGCCGCCATGCGAGATTCCGAGGAAGGATCCATAGTACACAGCCTTACCTTTCTTTTTTTTGCAAGAGGTTATTTTCAGGATTTGAACCCGTGATCTCTTGGTCACAAAGCAGCAACTTTACCGTTGCACCAAGGCTCCCTTTCATCAAGGAAAAATAGTGCAATGGAAAAATAACTCTACTGGCAAAAGAATCATACAAAATTACTATCAATGAGTAGGTTGGCTGTCTTCAAGTCTCTATGAACAATGTTGTTATGATGTAAATATTCCATCCCCTTACAGACATCAATAGAAAATTTCAGCAACATAGAAAGTTCAAGGATGTTTTGCTGCTTATGCAAATAGTCGTACAAGTTTCCTCCTTGCATGTACTCTGTAAGACAATAAACATGTGCCAGATCAGTGCACTACAAAAGGATGTTGGAAAATCATCAGCAAGTATGATGGAGTAGTTCTCCATCCAACATGAAATATATTATAAAAATAAGAAGGAATTTCTGAAAACAGAGCCACGGAAAACCAAGGAAATGTAATCTATGATGATCTCTCTAAATCTAGATATCTGCAATACACATTTTTTAGTGGGACTGGAAAGTGATAAAAAAACAAACACTGCCTCGATTTTTTCATTCCCTTGATGAAAAAAAGAGAGTTTATGCACCATATCGACATATAATTGAAGATTTCATACCTTAAACGTATAAATGTACTTATGAAACAAGCTTATTGGGTACTTATATGAGAGAGTAATTGCTTACACATATCATGAAACCATACATTATGCCCATTCATTCTGTCAACTATATCTAACTCCTACTGATTGACAAAAAAAAAGAAATTACAGTTTAAGAATTACATTGAAGATTGAACCCAAAAAAAAAAAATGTGCAAAATGAAATGCAGATTAGAATTTAAGGGGTTATTTAGTATTTTACCTAATAATCATTCTAAGATCTGTATATAAACATACATTGTTATCAAATCAAGCTGTTCCATATACGGTGATACTCCAATGGTTCATATTTCCGAACATTGAACTGGAGTCAGTAAGTGAACTGGAATCAGCTATATTTTGTTAAAACTAGGATTGGCTCCCTCATGCACAGACACGCTTACTGATGCAAATATAATAGAAAAGGAGTCACTTTGCTGCTTTATAATTTGTGTCAATAGATTGGATGGGCACTTAAGATAAAAGACAAAGCTCTCAGGAAATGGCTCAACCATAGGATAACAGTTTACATCCTTACTCACCTATAGTTCAAACCAAGCTCAATTATGCAGAACACCAAGAATGTCTAATTCAAACAACGGACTTTGCACAAGCAGCTCATAATAGAAAAGTGAGTGAATAAACCAGACATAACACAGAAGAGTAAAAGGGGAAAACGTTAAAATTTGAACACATCAAACATCAGCAATCCTCTCGTATCATACTTAAGATTTGATTGATAGAAATCCCAAAAGTTTTAGTAAAAGGTCATATTTATATTAATGTATGCAAGGTTTAAAATCTCGAGCCGTACCAAAGTTTCGATCTTTGATTAGAATGATACTATTTTGATATTGTGCAAATGTTTCGATGTATGATGCCGATAATGGATTGGAGTTAAAGAAAGAAGGAAATAAAGCATAGGAAAGAGTCTCTGAACAGCATAGTTTTAAATTTTATACCATGCCCATTGAAATAGTCAAAACGTATCATTTCAATAAATTCCTGTAACACAATGCCACTCAACAGAGACAATGTCTCCTTCTTTTATTTCATCTCTTTCCTCCTTCAACTTCTAATCTGTCACTAATATCATGCATTAGAACATCGATACAATCTTGGAATGTATCTTTCCGATTAAAGACCGAAACTATGACACACCGCATGCATTAGAACATCGACACAATCCTAGAATGTATCTTTCTAATTAAAGACTGAAGAAACTATGACACACCGCAAGATTTGAACGTTAGTGTCAAATGGTGTTGAGTTTCGATGATTTACCAAAACAATACATTTTGTCTATTTTGTCCAATATGGTATGAGACTTCAAACCATGAATGTATGTAACAAAATCACATACATGAACATTTAAATTACAACAATGAACAAATGAAGATTTAATAGTTAAAACAACTCCTTTCTTGTTACCTGCAAAATGAAGAAAAAAGAAATCCATAAATACATATTATATTAAAACTCAAGCTAAGAACATAAAATGAAGAAAAAATAATAAGATCAAATTGTTAATTCAAAATTATTTTTGAAAATAAACATTGAGTTACATCAGGGCAACTAGACAACCTTAAAAATAACTAATACACAGGACAAGACAAAATATCCAGATAAATTGGGACTGATTTCAGAAAACAAAAGAACAAGCAAACAGAGCAGGATCAACACAGCATAACATCCTCAAAAAGCAGTTCATTCATGTGTATATGCACTGAGTCTATCTTGCCCGTGATTTTCCTCAGTATTCAATTGATGCCAAAGATTACCTGTTACAATGCAAAGTTGTGGAGGTTTTGTGCATGCACCAACAAAACGAACAACATTTTCATGTTGGACATTCCTGGAAGAATTCCCAATGATAAGAACCAAAGGAAGCTAGCAAGAACAAAGAGCACTAAAAGAATGAATCAAGTAATCTTTGTGGCGAGCAAAAAAAATCATAAAGAACAAAAGCAAAGAAAAAATAGAGAACTTATATAATTTCATCCGTCACCATGGCAAGTTGTATTATGGAGTAACACGTTACCATGAGACTAAGCATGATATGATATGTAGAAAGATGAATCACTTACTTTAGAATAAATACTTCTTGCTGGAACTCTTGTAGCAGAGAATCATTGAGAAGATTAGATCTGATAATTTTAATGGCAACATCCTGCCCTAAATAACTGCCACGATACCTACAACATTTTTACGCCCCAATGCACACAAAACAAAAGCATTAGCCTGGTTCACCATGTCTACTTTCAGAAATATAAGGTGATTATTTAACTCACAGATCTCCACAATTCCCAGATGCAATTTTCTCTCCAGTTTTCAATGATCTTCTGTCGATTTCCCACTCACCAGCTTTTGCAACAGCAAGTATCCTCTCTGAAGCTGAAGAATGAGATGAACCAGACCAGGAACCCTGTAAAAACAAATCAAAGTGGTTCTTTCATTAGTATTCCATACCCCCACCACAAAACTTGATAAAAGCTCAGGTTCTCAAGGAAGCAAGTATAGATAATACAACATCCATGATTACTTGGTAGAGTTTCATGAAGAAAACACACGATACCACTAACTTAATAAAATGACAACATAGCACTCAAGTACATAAAATGGTACCTTAACTGGTCCACATTCTTGCAAACTTGGATCATTTAATAAGGTATGCTCAACAGGTTCAACTAAACTCAAAACCAAATAATTGTCATATTTGCCAGGCTCTAGCTCCATCAGCTCATGACATATTGTGACTGGCACCAACTTGGTATGCCATATAAAACCACTAGTACAGTTCGTTGTGATCGAGGAATGAAACCCCAGTATAAATGAGACATCGAACATTGAATTAAAATACAATTAATGAGTGTGGCAGGGACTTCGTTGTGAATAACGTACAATGAGGATGACCAAGTTGTAATTTTAAACTAATGGCTAACAAACATAAGTAGAGAGGACTATGTATCATATCTTTCCCCATTACAACATGGTATTAAAGCTGTTCTCATTGACGTGATAATCTCATTGCTGGTGTTGAACAAATCTTTACCAATCGGATGGTTTTATAATCATATTGAGCAATCAATCAAATATCCTGACCACTTCTAGGGCTTACTACCACTTTCCATCGTGGAAAGACAAGGACTCTTTGATGCAATTCAGTGGCTGAAAGGTTGAGTTGCTGTCTCCCATCATGCTAGGGCATCCATGCCTCTTCCTCCATACGGATAATCACACAAGCTCAAATGGAAAAAGGCTCTATTGCCAAGTACATATTCCCTTCACATGTTGTAGACCCACCTTCAATCCTTCCTCCCATTGTGGATACCAACAGACAGCATTGACTTTCTTCCCCTTATAAGCAACAATAATGAAAGCGCTGATCTTTCAGAGAGCATCAAAGGCCTATTTGAAAGTGAAAAACAACTATAGGTGTAGCCCCTCCATTCAAAAGCCTTTGGCTATCATTTTTAAATTTAATATCATCTTATCCCATGTTGTATTTGAGTCATTATGTATTTCATCCAATACTTGTACTCTTACCCTCTTTTTAAATATGTTTGTTTTTCATCTGTTAACTTCTACCATTTAATCCTAAAAGTCATACATATTTTTCTTTTATGAATATTATGCTTAAGGCTCATATCCAACACTACTAATATACGTTGGATAGTTAAGTTTTCTCCAGGAATAACTCTACAATCTTTACAAATGTTTCTATCATTTTTTCTCACCATAAGAAAGTCAATTTGCGATTTATTATTCCCATTTTTAAACGTGATCAAATGTCTTTTCGTTTCTTAAAAAACGTATTAGCCAGTATAAATTCATATATTATTACAAAATCTAATATATTTTTCCTTCTTCATTACTTATTCCAAACCCATGACCCCCATGCACCCTATTATATTCTATATTATTTTACTCCTACATTCCCATTTAAATCTCCTCCTATTAAAATTATTTCATTTGGTGGAATTCTTTGTAATACCTCATCTAAATCTTCCCAAAACTTAATTTTAGTATTTTCACCTAATCCTACTTAAGATGTATATATGCTAATTATATTAATAGTTTCTTTCACTATCACTATCTTAAAAGCTATAATTTTATTTCCTTTTCTAATTACTCCAACTACTTCATCATTTAATGAACTATCTACAATAATAGCTATTTCATTTCGTGTTCTACTCTTTCCTGTGTACCATAACTTAAAATTTGAGTTCTCTATCATCTTTGCCTCTCTCCTATCCATTTTGTATATTATAAATACAAAAGATTAATTTTTTCTCTAATCATAGTATCTACTACTTCCATTATTTTACCAGTGAATGTTCTTACATTCCATGTTCCAAATCATAAACAATCAATTTTTCTATAATATTTATTTTATCCAATGTATAGTGTGAAAACTTTTGTATATTTCACACTACACCCAAGTTCTCATGGAGATATAGCGATCCTTACTAAGACATTACAGTCAAACCCTATAGCTCGTTTCTTCTAGGGAACAAGCTAGCATTAACATAATATCTTGATAGATCCATTCATTGAAATTTGCGGAAGTTCAACATTGACTGAAAACCTAACATAAGCCTCTCCCTTTTTCATCCAAACTTGGTACCAACCACTGACTATGATATCTAAACAAAATATTTGGGATGACACTACTTTGGTTTGGTAGCCTACACTCTTTGACATAAGCTAAAAAGCAACAACAAGAAGTCCCTGAAAAAGACTACGAAACATGCTAAAGATATAAGGAAAAAGTTAAGGTAGAAGTCAAGTCATGAGATACACTATGATATAAAAGTTCCAGTATGATACATGAGGAACAAAAGGTTGCATAACTAGGCATAAGGTGTGGAAAGAAAAACCAGCAGCAGAAAAATACAGTGACCAGATCATTTGCCATTACTTAAGGACAAGAACCTGATATTTCTCATCTAGTATATCAAATGAGAGACATCAACGAAGAAACATTTAACTGCTCGTTTCTATCAAGCCAACGTAGTATAAAGATACAAAAACCTTCAAGAATATTCTGTTTTCCTTCAAACATCTCAAAACAGCATGAAGAATAATCAAGACAAACTTAGGAATTGTGGAGTTACTAATATTGGAGTTTCCTAGATTTTCATCTTGGTTTCAATAGATAAGTTGGTTATTTTACATTGATTTTTTCTTCTAAATTATGAAAGTACGATTTTTTTTTAAATTG
Source organism: Alpinia galanga (assembly GCA_037177395.1). Taxonomy (NCBI): domain Eukaryota; kingdom Viridiplantae; phylum Streptophyta; class Magnoliopsida; order Zingiberales; family Zingiberaceae; genus Alpinia; species Alpinia galanga. The sequence continues at coordinate 935,939 of JBAMHZ010000031.1, forward strand.
GCAGAAGAAATAAGTTTATATTATTCAAATTATAGTTTCATTAAGCTCGACTCTACATCTGCAGCTAAGATGGCAAAAATATCAAAAGCTAATAATTCAGTTGAGGCAGAGAATCTTGTTGGGCACCAAAGTTGAGGCAGAGAATGCACCAGCATGGCTGGAACTTGCACATAAGCTATTTCAAAACTCAGACTTGTGTTTCGTTTAGCAATAAAGCAGTATAAGATCTAGAAAAATTTAGATATTCCCACCAGTATATTTAAGTTAGTAGGTTTCACAAGAACACTCATGCAACTAAAAAATGATTTTAAGAAAGTAAAAAAGTGACAAATTAAAAGGGCGCCCTTTATTTTTATTATCAAGCATTGCATTTTCGAATAAGTTTTAATCGAAACTGCTAAAACGAAGAGAAATTATATTCCATTGCTTCAATAATATCGGACAGGAGTATTTTTAAAATACGAAACACTCTTTTAATAATTTAAAAAACGAAGGGCTTTCTTAATGATAATTAAAATAAGGAGCACCTTTTTATTTTTATTTTTTGAAAAATAATAATTAAGAATATAATTAACAAGGAAGAGCGAATGAACATAAAAATGACGTACGAAGGAGAAAATGTGGCTTACCTTCCCATGGCATCATAAGTGGCAGAAAGATTGCTACAGACTCCAAGCGTATCCTTGTGGGACGTCCCACATTTCTTCTCCAAAACTGCCCTAGCTTCCTCAAAAAGCGTGGCTGCCTCATCGATCTTAAACAACTGCAGGGACGCTAAGCCCATTTGGTTCAGCAAAACTCCAAAGAAGGCTGATTTCCTCTCTGTGCTTGTCCTTAACTTGGACACACAGCTTTCGAATGAGCTCTTTGCCTGGCTGTACTTCCCGACCATGTAATATATTACTCCCATCTGGGCCTCGATCCCTGCCACCGTCCTCCATTGCCCTGGGGCATCCTCCAGAAGCTTAAGTGCTTCATGCAGCAGCTTCAATGCCTCCTCCGGGTCGCTCATTGCCTCATAAATGGCCGCGATTTCCATCATCCCTCCGGCAAGGTCCTCGTTAGAGGAACCACGCAGAGGCTTCGCGTAGATCTTCAGGGCGTTCTCACAGTACGATTTCGACTCACGGAGCTTTCCGGTCTTGAAGTACAGGCCGGCAAGGCGAACAAGAACGGAAGCGACCGACTGGTGATTCTCTCCCTTTGTGGACTTGAAGACGGTTAGGGCCTTCTGGTAGGAGAAGACGGCCTCGTCGAAGCGGCCAAGGGCGAGGTGGCTGTCTCCGATACCGACGTGGACAGCCGCGATGTCAACGTCCTGGGCGTGGGAGATGAGAATCATGGAAGCGAGGACGAGGTGCTCGAGAACGGTCTCGTGGTCGCCCTTGGCCTCGCATATGAGAGCCATGAGGCGACGGTCGGCAGCCTCCTCCAAGGACCCCGGGGCGCTGTGCTGGTGGATTTCTAGGGTCTTGTAGCATATCTTCTCGGCGTCGTCGAATTGCATCGCTTGGACGTGAGCTTCCGCCAGGTACCTGTGAGTGTCATCAATTGAACCAGGGATTAGCAAGACACAGCGACGCGGTTTGTCTGAGAGGTGGTTTTGGACGAAGAAATAAACGGGTCCAAAATCAGGATCATTAGACTGAACCGTTTTGGATTTCACTGTGTCAGATTGAATACAAGACTATAGAGGCTACTAAACGTGTTTGGATTAGGGGAAGATTGGCCTAGCGGATTGGAGCGCCCAGGCGAACGGGCACCAATCGCACTCCGGGATGGTCGGCAATCAGAAAGTGAAGTGGAAGTTCAGAATCGGACGGCGGCTCACCTGCAGGTCTCGGCGACCCTTGGATCGGATTCGCCGAGCGCCTCCATCTGAATCTGGAGCCCCTTGGTGTAGCACGCGATGGACTGCTCCATCCGCCCGGCCACGGCGTGGGTGTCCCCCAGCTGCATGTAGCCGGAAAAGGCAGCGAGCGCGTATTCAGGGTCCCGCTCCGGATCAGTCGCCCCCACCGCCCGCTCCAGCGCTGCCACTGCCTCTTCGTCCTGCCCCATTCCGCTGTAGATCGCCGCCGCGACGTGCAAACTCATCGCCAGCTCCAGCTGCCGCTCGTCCCCTCCGCACCGCTCGAGCGACTGCGACGCCCGCAATGCGTACTCCAGCGCCTTGCTCGGCCCCTCCCCGGACGCGATCGATCTGCGCGCTAGCTTCAACAAGAATGGCCCCAGATCCGGGTTATCCAGTGCCGTCTCGTCCATCGTAGCCGGGACTAGATCAGTAACCGCAGCGGCGAGAGAGCCGAACCTTTCGAGGGACATCCGATGCTTGCCGGCGGAGGAGGAGCCGCGCTCGGCGGTCCTAGCACGGGAGGCGGAGGGCGTCGTGGTTGGCGTCTTCTTGGGGACCGGCGATGGCGCCTTAGGCACCGGAGCCGGATCTTGGCCGTCTACGGGGATGTCGATCCGAAGAGGCGTCGCTTCCGGAGGGGCGACGAGACCTGGCATCGCGATGCTGAAGGCGGGAGAACGGAGGAGGCTAGGGTTTCGTGGAGGAGGAAAGGAAGGAACGGAACGGCGGAGGCAAAGGGCGTGGTAATTGTGCGGGAGGATTTGCGGACGACACAACGGTCCTTCCGAGGATAGAAGAGACCTCGAGAGATGGAATACAAGGAAACAAATGACCACAATTAAATTATTTGATCAGTTAGATAAGCTACTTCCATTTCACTCTTCCCTTCCTCGGTAATGCACAATGGTTTAAGCCTTAACCAATTATGCATTCATTACTCCGGTGGGAATGGAAGAGGAAAAATAAATCGTGACTGCCAATTCATTGAATGGCGAACCACAGCCGTCGCCAGCCTCCCTGTGGCCGCTGCAGCCTTCTCATGACCCTTTTCGTGGCAAGGCTACAGTCGAGGAGGCTGTAAACTCGCGGTGGTGGCCATATGACTTTCACGGGATGGCCACTGGGGTCGAGGGATCCACATTGAAGCTTTATCTAGCTAGTGTTCTACTCTCCTAGTATTGGGAGCATTCATCCAATCCAATGCCGCGAGATCAAAATCGTAGGGTCAATAAAAAGCAAGAAAAGTTAGAGAAACAACACAGGAAAGAGAAAACAATACGTTGTAGGCGGGTGGACGGTAGGCGATCTGATTCTGAGCGCCGTGAGTAGAAATGAGCGAAAGCAGCCGTCGACTTATTATATTGAACCGCGGGGACATATGATTATATATTAAATTTATGTCCAATTAACAACCTGTTAGCTGATGTATATATCTAACTGAGCATTGGCTTGGTGATAGCTAGTTAATTCGCACGCATTATATATATGACTTTGCTGAGCTGGCGCAAAGAACAAAGTGAACAACAGTAAATCGATAGATCACAATGAACTACAATGTTAGGAATCACAAGTTAAGCTTCTCATTTTCCTTGAATTAATAAGCATTCTTTATTTGTAATCCCGCCTAAGAACGCTAGATGGATTAGATCTTTTGGTACTCAGGATGGTTTCTATAGATGGACCAATTTCTTGAGCAGTCAACGATCAAATTTGTAAGCCTTCACGAATGAGATAGATTCTTGCCAAGTATTACTTTCTCGGATCAACAAGTGCTTCGGGCGATTGACTTTATTGGTCCAATTGACTTTGTCAAATTGTTGATGATTGGGTCGATAGTATGGCGAACAGACAAAGAGAAGACAATTCCAATGAATAATTTTTCTAACTATAGACATTAAAAAGAATTAAGAGTGGAACCTTGGCAAAATTTCTTCGACATTTAAATCAAACTCCGTGAGAGAAAGATAGATATAATGGTAACAAATAGGGTAGCAATATATTTATAGATTGTACCTCCTCTGTGTCCCCTTTTGGGTACTCTTTTACACACATCGAATGTCATGTCATGTATGCCTCATCTTTCACTCATGTAACTATTACGTTTGTCCAAGAGCAGCGTCGCCATCTGTTCCTCTATCTCATTCGATCGACTTCTACTCGGCTCAACAGTCAATCCTCTTGACCCGAGTTCTACAAGGTCTAAATCAGATTTGCCTTGTAATCCATTAGCCTTTCATGTATTGATTTGACATGTTCTTTGTATTGATTAAGTCCTCTCCTAGTCACATGAGCCCATTGTTATCTCCCTATAAATTTGTTTAAATAATAATGATAGTTACTAAATTAAATGAGATTAGTCACATAAAATTCAGACGCTTAAATTATAAAATAATAATAAAAATAAGCACCAAGTGGAGGGGCATTGATAGATATGTTGAAGATGGATCCCACTTTTAAATAATTCAAGTTGCAAAAGTGTCCATTGAAGTGCAAATATAAAACGGCAGGACCAGTGCATTTTCTTACCGGTTGTTGGGTTGTAGGATCGATATGATGAGATTATATTTAATTATGAGATGATATTGTATTTTTCTATGATAGAGACTCATGATTGGGACATCTAGAAATATAATTAAGTTTTTTTTTCTTCTTCTTAAAAGTCTTTTCCTAAACACAAATCAAAACTCATTTTGGTGTTTTCGAAAAGATCTTTTGATGAAGACAAATTCCAAATGATAGGAATTGGCACGGGCGGATAGTAACTTAGTAAGAGGACAATTACACAGTTGATATTTACCGAATGAGAATGTATAAGAGAGAGTTTAAGGACATTATTATTGTTATCGTCTTAAAGGAAAATGCATTTTCTTATAAGTTGATGAAATCTTAGACATAAAAATAGTTAGGGGAACAAATTATATCTCCTTGTCTCAATCAAATTACATTTAAAAATTGATTGAGAAATTTTATTAGTCAAAATAACTATGACTCTATTTTATAATCTAAATGCCATAAAAAATCTCTATGTGAACTTAGAAAAACAATCTCAAATCATATGCTCACTTTTATTTTTACCTAACAGGACCAAATTTGATATAGCTCATGCAATATCAGCAATCCTAGTCATGATCACTTGAAACACTATTAGTAAAATTTCAAGATAACTCAAAAGGAAAATTAATTATGAGTTAAAATATATTGGATATCTAGATGTTGTGGATTGATTTAACAATGCTAACTTTATAAATACTAAATCCATATTTGATTTATATTCTTCTTAGGGGTAGTGCTAATGTTTTGCAATCTACTAATTAAACAAGTTGTAATTGCTAGGACACCATACAGGCAAACCAATACACAACAAAAAAATAATTCATTTTGCAATGAATTTTACAACGAATTTTGAATGTAAATTCATTGTAAAAAAATTTTATGATAAAATTTACAATGAAAATATTTTTGTTGCAAATAAGTCATCATAAAATTTTGTGACAAAATAATATTTCATGGCAAATATCATTGCTAATTAGTGATTAATTTTTCAATGAAATATTTTGCATTGCAAATATTTACGATGAAAATAAAATTCATTAAAAATATTTGCGATGAAATTAATTATTATCACAAAAATCTACGCTGATAAAAATTTTCATTGCAAAATCTCGATTTCTTGCGCCATAATAGTGGGAACTAGGGCGCTGTGAGAAATCTGGATTTTGCGATGAAAATTATTTTCATCACAAAATCTATGATGAATATTTTTTCATCACAAAATCTAGGAATAAAAATTTTTGATCGCAAAATCCTAAAAAGTCTATACAACCATTGGGCTCCACGGCTAGGCTGTGACAGCCAACACAACCTGGGTGCCCGGTCGTATTAGCTACCATGGCCTGGCCGGGGGGCCCACCATGGTCGTGAAAAGGCTCCATGGTTTGGCTGTGAAGACTGCTGGTCACGTTAAATTTTTAGAATTTTGTGATAAAAATTTTTTCATCGAAAAATCTAGATTCTCAATTCGACACAATGACCATCATTGCCTAAGCACCCACTATGCTAAGGGCAAAAATTATGATATTTGTGATAAGCGCCATCCTGTAATATCACACATATAACTTCATAAACATCTAACCATTCAAAATGATTTCAATAACAAATTATCACCGTAGGCATTATATTACCAAAACATTATCAAATTCTAATATTTACATTCACCATATAGGCTTAAAAAACTCAATATAAAGAGTATCAAGTTTAACAGTTAAATAACATTTAGATATAATAATTTCAAACATACCATGACAATCATCATTGAAAAATTTATCATCACCATCACCATCACCATCACAAGCATCACCAGGAGGAGATAGAGAAAGGAGAATTTGACTTAGAGCAGAGGATAACTGATAATGCTGCATGATT
>JBAMHZ010000031.1:965390-991916 GCA_037177395.1 Alpinia galanga
TCCTCTTCAGCTCCTTAAATAAGTTTCACCTGGACTGACTTCTGCCTACCAGTCGACTGGTCTTACCTCTCATTCGACTGACGTCGTATTCATTGAAAGACAATGACTCTCCAACGACACTATCCGTGTAGGATAAGTGAGGTCAGTCGACTGATATTCATCACCAGCCGACTGTCGTACATTCCAATCAACTTCCCAGTCGGTTAACCGAGCTTTTGTGCTCTGGATAAATATATATACATAATTCATCCGTGAGCATCACATGAATACCTTCATTATCTATCATCTGATTCCTTTAGATTCAAGAATTGAACTAGAGTGTACAAGCAATCGGACAGTAGATAATGAACGGTAGATAATGAACGTGCTCACGGAAAAATTATATAAGGTAACATTCCTCTCTCTCTATATATATATAATCAAATCGATGTAAACTATCATAGATATATGCATATGTATGTGAATGCAAAATGAGATATCAAGTACAACATTGCATTTATTCTTTGGATTAAAATACAATTTGTTCAATCTGCTACATAATATGTATTTCTTTGGATCAACAAATTGTGCATGATTCATAGAATGACACTTTATTTAAGCTACATAAATATATATCTGACCTAAAACAATTCTCTTTTAGGCTAGTTATTTTAGCATAGACAAAATGCACTAAGCCTCTATTTATTCCAAAACATGGAATGGGGAAGGGAAAAAATATAGACCGGAAAAAATCCCTAGGGAAGGAAATAGAAAAGAAAAATAGTTGACTGACCATTGCACAACGGTCGATTGCTCAATACATTGTGTGACTAAATACAATAGTTGAGTAGTGCAATTGACTGACAAATTTATTGTTCCCAATTCATGCACAATAGTGGATTGATGCAATCGACTGCTAAACTTTATATGCCCAAATCACAAACAACAGTCGAGTACACAATAGTTGAGTGCTATAGTCGACTGCTAAGCTTTTTGTGTCTGATTCGTGCACAACAGTTGAGTGTTGTAGTCGACTAATAAGCTTTATGTGTCCAATTCATACACAACAATCGAGTATTGTAGTCGACTGCTAAACTTTCTGTGCCTAAGTTGTGCACAACAGTTGAGTCCACAAGTCAATTGCATTTAACTCTATTCGATTTTTCACATATCAAACACGACGGGTTCACGAAAAATGGCAACGTCTATCAAATTTGGCCATTGTTCTTCACGAAAACTCGAAAATAATGCAAAATCCTAGGTTTTTGACACCAAAATCCTAGGTATTCGACGAATATACATTATTCAACATGTTAGATTGAAATTTAATGCAAAAACTCATGCACATGTACCAAACTCATCGAGAATTTCTAACCCTAACACTATAAACATCAATGATAAAACTAATATGTGGTTTTGATACCACCCGATGAATTTTGAGTCATTTTGAAGTCCTTGTTTCCTTATGAATTTGAAAGACTCAAAATAACTTTGAACAGGATCTTATCATTCATGTTCATAGCAATCTTAGCAAAACGAAAATCGAATATGATGAAAACTGTAGGATCTGAATTTAGAGACATTGTCATTCCTTGTTGTCACCGGAAGAATCTAAAGATCAAAACAAACACCTTGACGGCAAGATGATCTTCCATAGGGCTTAAGGTGACAATCAAGGTTTGAAATACCGAGCCATGCCTTCCGAAATGGACGGTTTTTACTATTTCGACATGGGAGCGGCACCGATACACAAGAATCACATGGGCGGCGAGAGTGATCGTGATCGGTAATGGAATCACGATCAGGGATTCGTAGCAGATGTGATCGCGAATCTGCAGCAGATGCGATCAGTCGCAAATCCACGGTGGAATAGCGATCGCGAATGCACAACTGAATCATGATCGCAAATCCGCGGTTGAATTGCAATTGTGAATCTGCGGCTAAATTACATTCACGAATCCACGGCTGAATCGTGATCGCAAATCCGAGCTAAATCGCGATCGCTGTGGAATCGCGATCATGACGTGTGTGTATATACATAATCATTTAATTAAATAAATTATTAATAATTAATATAATTATAATATAAAAATTTATATTTTTATTAAAAAAAATATAAATAAAAGATATTTTAATTAAATTTATAATTAAAAATAGAAAAAGTATCAGAATCGTATTGGCACAATACTATACGATACTGAAAAATTGTATAGTTCCAATCGCAAACTGAAACCTCGGCAAGGTTTGAAATTTTGAACCTTGGCGACAACAACAGTAATCTCCTTCCAATGGATGAGAAGCGATATCGTTACCTTAGCCCCATGGGTACCACAACCCTATATATAGTTTTAGATCCGTTTCTATCAACCCATCAATACTAATAGAATGCAGAATGCTGGTTAACGAATTTCTACATATAAAATCTTTACCCTTTAGTTTGGCCCATTATTAAAACATAAATGAGATCACTTTATTGGGCTTAATCCTAATGACAATATTGGGTCTTACCGCTTTAACATGTATGCCCACTAATTAGAGAAATAAATTCTGATGGTACATCCTTAGATATGGGCTAAATAACTTGTTCTTCTTGCATGAATCGCAGGCTTTTGGAGGTGGCCCCTTGGTGCAAGCTCGCAATTTTGCTGTCATGACAGGTACTAATGCAGGCATATCATGCGTGATGAGAAGGATAAGAGGAGTGGAGGATATGCAAAGCAGGTGAGATTGCTGAATTGGCACTGTGCCTTCTGTTCTCTTGACATTACTGGAATTGTAATAAGTTTAATGGAAGTAAAAATTTCTTGTCTTTGATTTTCTGGGCCTTTATCTACTTTTAGCTACCAGGATACATAGACAAAGACCTTTGTGGACCATTGAGGTCCGTGTTAGTTCTAGCTACTGCAATGCATAGATGCCTACTCTAGAGAGTCCCATACATGAGAAGTGACCACATCACTGGCATACGAAATGAGGAGTTTAGCAAATTTGATTGAACGACAATTTCACGTTAGCTCATATTAAATTAGTTTTTTACCAACTTTTTCTTCAAAAAACATGATTGTTTTTCACCCTTTACATGCACTTCTCTAATAGTATATCTGTTGAGAAAGATATCATCATTGGTGAAATAGAAATTGATTTATGCTAAGGATGTAGTACTCTGTACAAAGATAGCATCACTAGTGAAATAGAAATTGTTTTATGTTGAGGGTGCAATGCTCTTATCAATGTAGAAGGTGGTTCGTGTCGTAGTCTCACATGGCCAAGTGTGTCATGGTATGTGCGATATATTAAGGGCTACCTTATTTGGAGGAGGGAGTGAAAAAGGGGTTGGTCTTATAGCACAGATGCTCCATTCTATTGATCACTTCGATGGACCATAGATGGTTGGAATTTCACTAACATATCCCAAATCCAATTTGGAAACTTCTTTCTTTTGCCCAAATTGGATGGAATGTGCTCTTCCTTCACTTCAAAATTATTTCAAAGTCTCAACCCAACCCATATCCTCGAGTCTAATGGCTAAGTGTGATCATATTGGCAATTTTTCAACTCAAACACAGGCCTTTAAGGTGGATGGCCAGGTTCAGATATCCTATGTGTGCTTAGATCCCAACCTACCTTTGAGATGATGCCCAAGTGTAGGCATCCTGTTTCTGCTTAGAGTCTCAACTCATATCTCTATGCTTGATGGCTAAGTGTGGTCATCCTATGTGTGCTTAGTGTGTCACCCTGTATCTTTGAATCTAATGGGAGTTTGAGACGTTATATAGCTTGTTGTGAATGCTTGACATTCATCAGTGTAAAGAGTGGCCCATTGCCTCATAGTCCAACATAGTCAAGTGGGAGCATCTTGAATGTACTTATATTAAGAGGGAATCTCCTTCCCAAGTCATTAGTCATTTTTGAATGGAATGCTCTCCGACTTTTTTGCTAACATTTTGTACTCTAATATTTTACCATTCAGCACCCTTTGTTACTTGGGTGGCATCATATACATACACTACGAATAATAAAGCATTTGAAGAGAAGCAACATATGTCATGCAATTTTACTTTTGGGTCATCTGTTGGTAACATTTGGGAAATACCATGATAATCCCAACTGATACAGTAAAAACCATGTTGCCAACATATGATAGGCTTTCCTTTTCTGGTACATGTGTGATTGATCTTGACCCACTTGAACTTTTTCCATTTCACTTGCAATATCAATTTCAAGTAACATGCACTTGCACACTCAACACACTTCATTAGTGACAGTAATATGAGCCTAACTTAAACCCTTTTCCAAATACATCAAAATTGTTTATTCAGACTCAACCATTTGGTGATGGCCCCAACAAAAGTGACCTAAAATTAATTCATTCTTCTGTATTCATCAATAAGCCATTATCCATCCATCAACATTCTACCAAAGCTCTCATAACAGAATGGTTCCTCCTTATAAGTTCTCAGTTTCTTCAATTAGGAAAGGAAATTGTTCATTCTAATTATATAATGCACTGTACAAATATCAATTTTCTATCGAAATTGACTTACTACTCAGCTACTCTGATTTATCTTGCAGTATGGTTGCAGCATTTGGTTCTGGTGCGATGTTTTCATTGGTCAGTGGCATGGGAGGTCCAAACCAGGCTTTGAATGCAGTTACCTCAGGATTATTTTTTGCACTAATTCAAGGTGGTATTTTCAAGGTAAATAAAGCGGCTTTTAGATTATGTCACCACTTATGATGTCTTACATTTTGGCTAGATTATCAGTATTGCTTGTATAATGAACAAGCTACAATTCATGTAGAAACTTAGTTTTCCACTTGCTACAGTATCTTTGCTTTGTCATCTTCACATATGATTTCCCACATATAAAATACAAATAATGGGAGTATATTTCTCATAACTAGTGGGTTTGTTGTGGCAACCTTGAAGTTGAGTTTCTCTTAGGATGGCCATTCTAATGCGACAAACAGCATCAGTCCAAACCATAACAATTGTTTCTGTGAAGACGCTAGAGGCAGCTGAATAGCTTCACAAATGTTTTATAATTTTAAATTGTTACATTCTTCCAATGCAACCAATCAAGACTATGGAATTGGTCTAAACTGAAGTACTAAGGGATAAATATTTTGGATAATATTTCCTATACCTGCAAAAGAGCAAAGAAAACTCATATCTATACTGAATGAATTGCTTGATCTGTCATATTAAGTATTAATGAATCAATTGTTTCAAATATTATTATCGATTGAAGTATTAGGGTTTAGATATGTTGAAGAAATATAAAACTTGAAAATGTGTCATGCATTTGGTAAGTAAGCAGCAGTATTTGCTTATACATCTCGTTGTCAGTTAATGCATTTCTGTTGTATCTTCTTGTTTGTTACAATTTCAGGTAAGCGAAAAATTCTCAAAGCCACCAGCTGATGACATTTTCTACTCCCGCACAAAAGGAATGTTAACATGCCTTGGCCTTCAGAACTATGAGAAGAACTTCAAGAAAGGCCTACTCAATGATGCTACTCTTCCCCTTCTCACAGATAGGTAAGGATTTTGTAACCCTCTATGCAGTGTGTAGTCTTTTGGACAAAATTCCTGCGTTGCACCAAAGTAATACTATTAATCATACTTTTCCTAGATCCACTTTTAGATTATTTTTTTCCCATCATGTTGCAGTGCCCTTCGAGATGTCAATATCCCTCCTGGGCCTAGGCTTCTCATTCTTGATCACATACAAAGGTAAACAGCAGTCCCTACTCTATGAGATTGCTTCCAAAGCTTTACCTTTCATCATACTTATTGACGGTCCAATCGTATCCAACAGGAACCGTGATTTGGTCAAACGATGAAGATTATGGACAAATACAATTGACTTCAAAGTTATGTCACAAGTAATTAAAGCAAATTTGGTCGTCCGTGCCAGTTCAGATGAACTTTGTTCTTTTGTGATACTTAGTAGTCTCCATCTTAGAAATGAATTATAACAGGGATGATCTTTGACTATCCAAATTTTGCTCCAAAATACCTCTACTCTCGTTACTACGAAGGCAAAATCTCTGTTGTCAGCAATCAGATTGGTTAGTTCTAGTACTTGCATCCTGCAAGTATTTTAAATTAGCCTTAGTAAGTCATCTGAATGCTACAGGGTCTCATTCTAAGGTTTCTATCCTCCCAAAGCTGACCAAACCCTTGTATTAATGACCATATAATTGGACAGATGGATGATAGCGACTATAAGCACGGTGCAGTGGTAACGGTTGTGAGATATTTTATAAGAGAATACATTTTGATTTTTGCTGAGGTGTGGTTTGTTGATGAATTTTTAAAAAAATCTGTAGAGATAGTTCTCTGTATAGGAGTTTACTTGGCGAATGGAGTACGATTTTGATGGTGGATAACCTTTTAGGGATGGTGCGACTGTGGAGTCTGAATTGATTCGCTAAAAAAGTTATGCATTTCTTTGATTTACCCACTGAATTGGTGGAAATTTACTGGGGCTTCGATCTCTTCTGGTTCAGCTGTTAAAGGGGCGTCTCTGAAGAACTGTGGAGCATGATTAAATATCTTCCAGATTAATCAGATCGAAGGTTTAGACATCTTGATGCTAACTAAAAAATTTTTTTTAGGATAGATAAATCTCACTATGCTATGACGAAGCCACTTTCATTTGTTCGACTAAATAATCGAGAGAAAAAATCATTATTACACCTCTAACCTTGCTTTTTCTTCATTTTAGTAAATGAGTTTTCCTGCCATGTCTTTTTTGAAATATGGTCATCGTAGGCATTATCAGAATTACCTCGCCTTGAATGTCCAAACCATTTTAGGAAGTTTTATTCTCTATAAGTAGTACATCGTTCATAGTTCTATTAAGAAATGATTCGGAATGCAGAAGGTGGTCGACAATTCTCGGAACATGAATTGAAAATGGCGGCGTAAAATTTATAATCGGAGAGCGTCAACGCAGTTCGACGTCATCGTCCACTTCGTCCTGACTGTCACTGGTCTTCTTGTAGGTGTACCATTTGGAGATGAAGAGATAAGCGCCAAAGTTGTGCAGGCTCAAGATCGCCAAGAGCCAAAAGAAGTAATCGAGGTGGCCGCCATTAAGATTGTCGGGAATCCATCCCAGATTCCCGTTCTTGGCGGTGATCCCCGTGACAATGGTGACGAGCAAGGCGCTGAGGTAGTTCCCGAGGGCCGACGTGGTGAGCGAGAGAGCAGAGCACATGCTCCTCATGGCGTCGGGCGCCTGGTCGTAGAAGAACTCCAGCTGCCCGATGAAGGTGAAGACCTCCGCCGCCCCTACGATGAAGTACTGCGGCACCTGCCAGAAAACAGAGACGGGCACCGCGACGCCGGCGTCGTCATCGAACAATCCGTACCGCTCCACGGCTCTCAGCCTCGCCAGCTCGAGGACGCCGGCGGCCAGCATGGCGAAAATGGAGATGACGAGGCCGACGCCCATGCGGGTAAGCTGGGTGAAACCTCGCTCCCGGCCGGTGAACCGCCGGGCGACGGGGACGATGAGGCGGTCGTAGACGGGGACCCAGGCGATGACGCTGAGGGTGTCGAAGAGGGAGAGGGACGCGGAGGGGATCTGGAACCGCCGGCCCAGGTGGCGGTCCAAGGTGTTACCTTGGAGGACGAACATGGTGCCCATCTGGCTGTACACGGTGGAGAACACGATGCCGCTGGCCCAGACGGGCAGAAGCCGCACCAGGCTCTTCAGCTCCTCCACCTGCGTGACGGTGCACAGCCTCCACGGGTTCGCCGGCCCCCCTTTCGTCGCCTTATCTTCGGCCGTCTCCACAGCTGCTCTGTCCAAGAATCTGGAGGAAAACAGTACACGAATTAGGAACGCTAGATCGTTACGTCAATCTAAACAAAATCAGAGTCGACGTGCTTGAATTGATCGGTGTGGTCGAGCTTGCGGCTCCCTTGGATGGCCGAGTCTCTCAGCGCAGTCTCGTGCAGCAGAGACGCATCTTCCGGCACCCCCACTCGAGTCTTCCTCAGGGCCGCCACGATCACCTGTGCCGCCCTCGTGATGGGGCTCCCTCCGGGCCTCTGGTGCCGGTACAGCGGCGTGCCCAGGAAGAAGCTCCCCACGGCCAGTGCCATGGCCACCGCAGGGATCCCGAACCCCCACCCCCACCCCACGTTGGTCTGAACCCAAACCAGCACCGAGGAGGCGACCAGGGAGCCGATGTTGATGGAGAAGTAGAACCAGTTGAAGAAGGAGGTCTTTCTCTTCTTCTCCGACGCATCCGATTCGTCGAACTGGTCGGCACCGAAGGAGGAGACGCACGGCTTGATTCCGCCGGTGCCGAGCGCGATCAGGTACAGAGCCACAAACACCACCGCGGTCTGCGATCGCGTCGCGTCGCAGACGCCGCCGCCGCCGCCACCCTGGCAGCGGGGTTCCAGGCCTCTCACGGACGCCGTCAGCGTCAGTAGAGTCAGACCCTGATTGCAGAACGAACACAAGAAAGAAACATCAAATTTTCCCTCTCTTCCAATTCAAAACCATCAATATTCCTACCATAACGTAGATGATCATGAAGCTGGAAATCGTCCAGTATCTGCCGGCGTAGGCATCGGCGACGAACGCACCGAGCAGCGGCATGACGTAGCAAGTGCCGGACCAGTTGCTGACGTTCTTTGCGGCGGCGGCATTTCCCTGGTGGAGACGATCCTTCATGTAGTTCACCAGGTTGGTGCTCATCCCATAATACGCCAGCCTTTCGCAGCATTCATTTGCTGAAATTGACATCGTGCGACCACAAATCACACAATCAGGTGCGGCCGGCCATGGATACATCTCGAGAATCCATTACAGCGTATATATATAAATGTTACCGAGGATGTAAGGGCATGCTCTCCAATTCCCACTTCTTTTCTTGACTGCAGGGTTGCCATGGAAGTCAACTGTCCCATCCTTAGTGTATATGGCATCTTCACCATTGTTCCTGCTCCTCATGAGAGTAATGTAATAATCGTGAGTCCGAGGTGAAGATGGGATTTATCTGTTTATATAGAGCGAGGAGCAGAAGAGAAGCATGCACGAGAGGTGATCATGAGTTGAAGGCGGGCCAGGAACACAGTTCCAGACGGAGAGATTGACGATGTATCCAGCAACTACATGATACGAAGGATGATGCTGGGATATTTGGCACGCCTTCCTACGTACAGATAGATAGATAGATAGATAGATAGATATAGCAGAGATTGGATTCCAATTTGCTTCTTCCGAGTCAACTCCATTGGAGCCGAAGGCAAAGCTTGATGATCGGCTGAGCAAACAATGGGCTTTTGTTTATAGATGGAAGAGACTGGAAAGGTTGCCGGTGAGTTGATGGTTAAAGATGATGATATGGGATTTGTGATTACGTTTGAATTGATGTGACTCGCGACTCGGATGACCCAAGTTGATTTCTCGTCTCAAGTGGTCGGGTTGACTTTGGGAATGGATCCTAATGACGGCACTGGGATTCTCATGTTTTGGAATCTTAATTGTCTCTCCTGAATGAGTTGTTCCTGGAGATTAGCGGAGAAGGCAACATCCAAAATGAAGAAAAGTCGCACCTTATGAATCGAAGCTGTCCAAACATCCGACCTCTCTACATCGTTGGAAGCAATAGAAAGTGAGACCCAATGCTGGTTCCAACATGCCATCTCAAGCTCTCCTTTTCACCCGTCTTGCTTCCTAGTAGATCAGGCTTTTCCATATCTCAGCTTAGAGTTGAAAATTGTTCCAAGCCAAGATTAGTTTTTCATTCATCTTTCAACCTGGACTAGTTTTTTTTCCCTTTCTAATAACCTTGCTCAAACATGTAAACGGATTTCAAATTGAGAGCGAATACAGGTACAGCCAATTTAAATTCCTTTCTTGTAGCCTAAGAATCTGATTGATGATAAACCTTTTTACATCGAGGAGCTTAGGGCAATATAAATGCACTTGAGCAGAGGAGCTTACGAGGGAAGTTTCTCGATGTAACCCTTTTACTTCCTCGGTTGCTCGGCATGGCATCCTCGTAGTTTAAAGGAGAATTGTATGGGTCTGATGTTCACAATCTCACATGAGTGGCTGGTTAGATGGATATGAGAATGTTACATCTCGTGAAACACTCCATTGTTGGCAAGTGCCTTTGGTTCAGTAGCCACACGTCTATTAAGCAAAATAAACATCATATTTTTCTTACTAGACACCAGGCTCATCATCTGTCACGCTTTAAACCGTCTGATCAAACTTCACAATCTGCATTAAGACGACCATCAAAGGATAATTTGGACAGCATCATAGCAAAAAATTATATCCAGAAATAAAAAATGTTACCAGTAGAAATTTGTCAAGTTTCCATGCTCTAACTTGAATGGAAATGACCCTGCAACAATTAAAATCATCGGGGAATTTTGTGGCAACCTTCCTGTCCAATTGTGTAGATATGAATAAAACATTCATGCATTTAAAATAGCTTTGCTTTCCCCACAACTTCACAATGCAACATACAAAAATATTTGAGCATGCCCAAACCTTGTAACTTTAGCAGGGAGTCACTGTATGTTTTTTTTTTTTCCTTCTCGGGAAACAGACATAAAACTTAGGAGTAATGAAATGATACAGTACAACATTTGAGTTTTTTCTAATTTGATGATTCAACCGAGCTGGCAATTAGTGAAAATTGATATATTCTATTGTATCACTCTAATTTTAGGCCGCAGACTGTTGTAATGAAAAGTTCAACAAGGCATTCCAACTCTCAAACATTAATCTCTGTTCCTTGAAAAGGATGGTAAAGGGGCACTTTCTTGAGGCCGAAGGATAACTAGGATGCCAAACATCCCCAGCATTGGCAACACTATAAGCCACTTCAATAGCTTATAGTAATGCATATGGAAAGTAAGAGAAAATTCATCAGAGAAGTAAATCCCATTCTTGTCCACCATCTCAACCATTACTGTTCCTGTTGTTCTGACAGGTACTGTTGGAAGCTTGATCCGCTGTTTCCCAGGACGATTGTAGACCTGATTTACCACAATACGCCTCTCTCCTTGGTAATTTCCAGGCACTAACAAAGTTGTCTGAGTGTTCAACAAAGGGTGGAAATGAAATCAATGATTATCCAGTGAATTCCAGATTAAAAGAAACAGGTTGAAAATGTCTTACTGTAACATTATAAGGTCCTTGAAACCCTGAGGGCACCCTGTATTTGTCAATGATCTCCATCTCCACCCAGAAGTGTTTTCCTTCTTCATCACGGAAAGCTCTGGATGCATGGGAAATATATATACCTTCACGGTAATTGCGAACTGCAACATTGTTTCTACCTTGGTTTGGCAACCTCCATTCCTGCAATGAAGGGGAGAAAATATCAGTGACTCATTGCAAGATGGAGGAGATCAGAAAAGCAACTGCTATGACAAAATTTAGTATGAATATCATCATTGCAAACAATCGTTTTCCATTTCCATTCAAATACACATGCTATACAGGATAGGTAATGGATTTCATAATATTAACACAGTCCACGACTTCCAGATGAAATACAAACAAAAACCCTCAAATTCATGAGAACTATTAAAATTCTGCCAGTAGAATACAATGCAAACCGGAGCACCTTAAGAGGATGATGTGGTGAGGGAGTGGAAAAGCAAAAAACATTGCCATTCATGGTTGTCACAATAAGATCAAGGTCATCCCCACCATCAACATTACCAGCCAAGACCATGCTATATCTGCAGATAACAGATCATTTATAAATAAAAAGTAAAGAAAATTATATTAGATAATTATTACAAGGTAACATGGTCATTAACATACGAAGTCTCGCCAATGTCAACAACATCTGGACAACCTGAGGCTCCATCAATCAGGTACAAATAGCCATCAAAGGAAGTGGTAACTAGAGTTAGCCCTTTGGATTTCTCATTTCGCTTATCTAGATCAACCAAAAGAATCTGACTCATCACTCTTCCATGGGTTCGGTAGGGGAAAGGTCGAACATGTGAACCATCACGGCCACTTAGAACATAGATGTTCCCTGATGCTGTTGGGATCACTACATCAGTGTGACCATCTCCATCAACATCACCAACAGTTGGGCTCTGGCATCAAATCTCAAAGTCACTTCAGCAACTGATAAATAAATGTTAATACCTAGTAACATCCTAATGAGACTTGTCAAATGTGGCTAACACCACTGCTTGCCACAAAAACAGGCATAAATACAGATACAATTCAAGATAAACAGAACTGAAGCTGCACATGTATGAGAAGCAGTTAAACTAGAATCAAACTTTTGATAATTCAAAAAAGAATGGAGCAGATTAGATGTGCAATGAGACAAGAAGATAGCTTGCCAGCTTTGTAGCTTAAAGCTTCTTATTCTGATCAGAATGTATCACAAAAAAACTGAAGTTAGAACATGATAGGAAAAGCATTTCACTTTGTCAAAACTTGATCTCATTATCAATGAAGAGAGATATTTGTAGACAATCTTTCTAAAACATATTCATGTCACACTAGACAATGGCATTTCACTCTATAGTCTTCCATATAAGTTTGATCAGGTTCAGACCTCTCTCTCTCTCTCTCTCTCTCTCTCTCTCTCTATGTTCAAGATAAAGAATATTAAGTATTGCTATTCATCCTAGCATGGGGTATATTTAATGGGTAATATGCAATCAAATCTGGCATCAAATTTGCATAAATGTGTACAAGCACATGTAAGGCCATCCTTAGTCACAAATCACATTAAAACTGCATCCAGATATACATTATATAAAACTTGCCTGTGGAATTAGACTTTTAAGGTGCACTTCCCAAATTTCTTCTCCTTGTACAGTCCATGCTGCAACATTTCCATGAGCATCAACTGTCACCATTTCAATTTTGCCATCGTCATTAATATCAGCTGCCACAACTGGTGCTTGAATTTCGGCCATCTCAAGTGGAAATTTATTTCTCACTTTACCTAAAAGAAATTTCATTTAAAAAAAAACAAGAAATTGAAGCCTTGTACTGGATTCCTATAATTTAAGACTGCATAATTGCATATTTATGTGTGTGTGAGAGAGCATAATTACAAGTCTTCTCTTCATGAAATTGAAATACAGCACATAAGTTTAATCTAGGAAAGTTCAAGGAAATAAAGGCAATAATTTGGCATTAGACCTAGTCTGTTTCAGTTCACGATTAGTCGCACGATTAGTCGCACTGGTCTTAAATGACCAACTCTAATGTCAGCAACTAAACTAAAATCCACCTTTAAGATAGACAACCACAAGGTTTGATCTCATGTAAAATTCCTACTGTGTAGAATAAATTATTTTCAGAAAACTTTTTCAGGGATATAATTTACTGGCTTCTATTCAGAGAGGTTTTTAATTGTATTGTAAATCTCAACATATTTAACAGGAATCCTTCCCATATTGAAAAAATGCAAGATTTTTTACAATAGAGAAGCTGCAAATTTCCTCAAATATATATTGGGTAAATTGCAGTGAAGATATCACAATTAACAGCATAACAAAGAACCCACCGACTTAACAAAGATAATAACTACAAATATAAAATGAAAGAAACTAGGATTACCATGATGATCCAAAATATAAAACAAGCCATAGGAAGTGCCAACAAGAATGTCCAATGTTCCATCACCATCCAAGTCAACCACAGTGGGAGAAGAATAAACATAGGCACGGAAATTTCCCGAATCAACACTTAAATCAAGATCTGCAGTCCATTTGACTTGCTTTGTATCAAGGTTAAACACTACAATCCCACTGGCTACATACTTTTCAATGTTGATTCCTCCTAACTCTGCTGAATGTTCCGGATTGTCATAATACCTGCCAACTTATCAATGGTAATGAGAACGATTCAAATGCATGACAAACCTAAAATAAATGGCATTGACTGAGAAAATCAATACCTGATGAAACACATTACACACAAGAACTAAATGATAGTAGTATCTCAGTTGAAGCACAACCATATTGCAGGCAGATGAAAAATCAATTAGACAAGCTAATTCTATGAGAATCATGGCCTAAGACTAGTACAAGTATTCCACATGGTTCACGTGCTAATATATGAAGATTGCATGAACAGAAACGTAGTAAAGAATGCTACTCTCTGCATTCATGTAATAAACTTCCACCAATATTGAGATTTTATTGTGATAATGTGACCTACATAAGATTGATATTGCATATGTTAGATGCAGAAAGCATCGTATTAGTCTGACTTTAGTACCAATTTTCATTTTTGGAAACAAGAAATGGCTAGGAAATTGATATCATTGTGTAAAGGAGATTTCTCAAAAAATTGCTGAGAAAAATTTTATCAAAAAAAATTTAAGAATATATCCAAAAGAAAGTATCACAAGTAGCTTTTAAGATCATTGTTGGCAATTTTTCAAGGAAAAATACAATCACAGGTAGGAGAAAGACATTCTTACTCGCGGTCAAAGAAGTATGAAACAGCCACTACCATTTCTTGAGTACCATCATTATCTATGTCAGCGATTACCTTCATAGAAAATAAAAAAATGTGTTTTTTAATCAAATCTATAGAAATTTAAATCCTTTTTCCCCCTGTATGCTCAACACCAATGGAAAATAAATTCAAAAACATCAGTTTGTGGAACTTACTGGAGTGCAAAGTATGTGTGAATCTATGCTTACATAATCTTCTGCTTTCTGATGATCCTGTTCTGTCCAATTTTCATCCCCCCACATTGACTCATCAACATAGTCATCATAGTCATAATTATATTCATCAGCTAACTCATCTGTATCTCTAAGTAAATCAAAAGATGAATCAGCTTCTTCTTCCAGTTCTTGGTCATTTTCAACAGTTGCTCCTTGCACTCCAGTATTGTGATCTTCAGAATGTTCATCTTGAGTGCTTTTATTATCAGTTACTTCAAGAAGCCTTCTTTGAATTCGTGTTTGATTGCCCTCCATAACATTTCCCAATGAAACATTCTGTTTGAATGTGTCATTAAGATTGCTTGACAATCCATTCGCATGACTAATTTGGGCAGAATCAAGTTTTTCTTTGTCCTCCAGCTTAGATGCATTTATTTTCACAATGCTTGGAGAATCAGAATTATTCAACCCATTCATACTCCCATTTATATCTGGATATAAAGCAACAGAAATTTCCAAATTTGATACACAGCTCAGAATTTCAAAAAAGAACATCAAAAAAATATGCGATACTTGGAAAATTAGTTTATCCCCTATGCTAAATTTTCCAATGTAGAACATAATTACAAAGTTTGATCCGTGAATCCTAATGGCTAATAATTATCATAGACAAGTTATTTAAGACATTTTAAACATGTTGCTGGAATTCAAAACAGTGTCTCATATTTACAATGTGTCAAAGATAAAATGCAGAAAGTTACTAACAAAAGAGCACACAACATCCAGCACAAATATAATATGGTTGATTGCAAGTAGAATTGTGATCACATACGAGATACCGAATTCATAGCCAAGTTCTCCTGGGAAATTAAATCATCATCAACATCCGGATGTGAACGATCCACTGGGTCTGGATCCAAGCCAACATACCAGTTTTTATGAACTTTTCTACGAGGTACTTCTAATTTATCCATCATCAGGTAGCCAGAGACCCTAGTACAACCACCACATTTATGTCAACCTGCACCAAACCACCAAACAATTGTCGAAGGCACTTACCTGAAAAAATTCACAACTCCATTGTAGGTAGCTAATGCTATTTCTCGTGTACCATCCTTGTCTATATCATATAAGAGAGGGCTAGAATGGACTGTTGATTGGTGGAAAGCAGGCCATCCTGATGAATTTGCATTTTTCACATCAATGAAAACTGAGATGTTATTTTGTTTTCAATAACTACAAAAACAACATGCACAGGAGCAAACGATAAGATATAAAAACTTCTAAATAGTAGACTAGACAAAAAAAAGGGTTGAAGGATAGGTTCCCTCACACTAGAGAGATTTAGAATTTCTAGAATATAAATTAGTAATTTAATTATAAACTCAATTGCATTTAACACTCACTAAGAGAAAAAAAAACATATGTGATAAATCAACACAAATTACCTGGCATTTTATCACCATCAGGGCCTTCCAGTACTTCGAGGTAATGGACAAATGATGGTACCACTATCTCTAGCTTGCCATCACTAAGAGTTGCAAGAATACAACAATAAATGAAAGTAAACTTTGCTAAAATAAGAAAAAGAAACTGGAAATTTTACATATGATAATAGAATTAAGCAATAGGTACTGGCAAGATTTGGTTCTACAATAAGGTTTTGCCTTTACAAGCTGCATACATACAATGAAGCCATGGAAAAAAAACCTCTCAGCTAGCACATATGTCCACTTGCGGTGGCAGTTTAAATTAGAAGAGTATTAATGGCGCATGAGGTGGTAAGTAGGGCAAGGCAAAGCACAATGTCATGAGGCAAGGAAAAGCCTAGAAAAGGCAGATGTCTAGCGATCAGGTACTGTTATTCTTAAAAGCTAAACAACAAACAGTAACAACAACAATTATGTTTTATCCCACTAAGTGGAGTCAGCTATATGGATCCTCGTGTACCATTGCATTAGGTTGTCAGCCAATGTTGAACTTGAGCAAATTTCAATGAATGAAAAAATTAAACGACCCACACAAAAGAAAATTTTAAACTAAACACATGTTACACAACCATAAACAAGAAATAGACCTTATTCTTTGGATTGACTTCATGGCTAGACCACAGTTAATATTCCTTGAATTTTTATTAGTAAATGTGTAGGAAGTGTTAATGGTCCTAGCTATTCAAAAGGCTTATTTCAGCTTCAATTTGAATTGAAAGAATACATATAATATGAATGCATAGAAAATAAGCCTTATTTTTATTAATTTAACAATATTTTTAATTTACATATTTTATAGAGAGAGAGGAGTAATTAATTTAACCTTATTTCAAATTCTATGAATTTGATTGACTAGATGAAATATTCAAACCTATCTATACATAAATATTGACATTTATGAAGATTAAAAAAAGATCCAGTCTTGATTACCAGTAACATCAGAACACAACTTTAAAAGTCCAACCACATCTGGTTCACTACTACAACACCAATTTATACAATTGAGTCAAGGATTTATACTTCAATATTCATTAGTTCAACAATTTAAGTCACTCACTAGTACAAGAAATTAGGCACAAAATCCAAGTTTTGTGCATCTTCGGCCTCAAATGATGATATGACAAATCTTTTAAACCCAGTGATCCTGTCACTTTGTTTGGTGAAATCCTAAATTTATTAACCTTCCCCAAACAGATTCTGTAGCAACATTGTATTCTCCACGTAGCAGCATTCAGCGGCATGGTATAAAAATTTAGAAAAAATAAATGGGCCAATTTGATCTTGAATTTTTGATGAGTAGATATTCAAAATCCAGAAACTTGTGTAAAATTTCCTAATATTAATTTTAATGTAAGTTGTTTTATAAAAGTCATGCAAAAATATGTACTAATTCCGGGGAAGTCATACCCAAAAAAGTTAATTAGTTCAGTCTTGTCATGCATCTGAGGATTTGATAGATTGACTGATGGATACCATGTACCTGTTGATATCAGCAATTAGTGGAGTTGCATATATACTGGAGCTAACCTCAGTTTGCCATCTCAGTTCTATATTCTTGGGGCATTTGGTATTCAGCAAAGCATCTTCATCTCTACAATAAAGCAACAAGAAATCAAACACCCATCAGTACCAACATGCTCAAAGCAGAATCTAGAATTACTTTAAAAGACCTATTTTCTACATTTAGTCATGCATGGTATAGAATTTCTGTAATTAGGAAATTACAGATACAAGCACTGTAATGGAGCTAGAAAAAAATGAATATCATGATTGTTGTTAATGTTTACTTTGTATGTTGAAAAGTTTAAGGTCATATTTCTAATATACCATGTGTATGTTACTATCTACTCAAATAAGGGAAAAATAAGGATCCCTGTTTACAAGTTGGTATCAAACCACTCGACTCCGGTGCCTTTTGCAAGTCATTGTCGCACAGATCGGAGGAGGCTCTTGTGAATCAAGTTCTCAAGCAAGTTCTCATTATAGCCCTGGAAGACACCTGACTGAACTGTAAGAACTGTTGGCTTTCAAACAAGGGAAGAAGTGATAAGTGCTTCCCCTGTGTCGTGCAGACACACTTTCAATACAGATCTGTGACTAGTGAGGTGCACCTGCTTCTATCCTGCTTCCTGAAGGCATTGGCTTTCAAGTGCAAACAGTTGCTGCTGGGACATTCAGAGGAGAGTTATTGTTTGGCTCACCAAATAAGTATGGATCAAAGTAGATGCCTATTCATCCCGGAGAATATCCAAGCATATATTGCCAAAATGATTATTATCTTGATCATCAGCCCCATCCTTCTTTGAGACCAACAGCAAAGAAACATTAACGGGAGGTGGTGGATCTGTATTGGTGGGCAGAGCACAGATTTGAAGTGCATCTTGATATTGAAGTGCATCTAGTCAAGAAGGCTGTTACAAAAAGTCCTAGTTCAGAAGCTTGATTCAAGGTTTACAATGAGTAGCACTCTAACATCATCATTGTTAAGAATATGAATCTGGAACTCAATCAGAGGATTTGTGCCTCTACCTGCTGTTTCAGAACACCATGCTCCAATTAATTGTGCAACCACATGCAAGAAACAGGGATTACAATGTGATTAGTGTCAAAGATGGTCATGCATGGGATAATTGTTGAAATTACATGGTAAACTTCTCCATGGTGGTGGGTGAGGTCACAGTGGTCACCTAGGAGGAGGACGGAATGATGGTCATGGTTTTCGACAAGCCCACTACTCCAAGCACAATGAGTCCTTAAGAGGTTACTTCCATATCATCAGATGAGATTCAAACTCTTAGACAACTTATGGCTAAGTTAGGTTACATTTCTACTGGACCTCCATCCTCTACCAAAGTAGAAGTCTTGTCCTCCTCTTCGGTGGACAACTCTCATTTTGCTAATCAGGTATCTTATGTAGCTAATTCCTTGCAGAACCTTTCTAGGTGTTCTTGGAATATTGAGTTTATCATCTAATCATATATCTGATTCATCAAAATTCTTTTGTATCATATGCTCCATGTTCAGGTAGAGCAAAAGTGAGCATAGTTGATGGTTCTTTTTCATCAAAGTCTGATTATGTTACTTTCATCCCTATAACTCTCGCATGTTTTGCATGTTCCCAGGTCATTAGTTTTTTCAATGAATGTGTTTAAGTTTTTACAGGAAGAAGTTTTGGTAATTGTTGCATATTGTAATAACTGTATGTCACTATGGTCATTGAACTTAGAACACCATTAAAGTGTAAGTTCCTCATTTTTATAATACCATAAAAAGTATTTATGTATGCTTTATTTGTGATTATCCAAGCTTGATTCTCACTCATTGAAATGTGTGTTTATGGAAATTTAGCTACTCAAAAGGGTACAAATGTTACTAACATGACCGAAGAATTATTATTACCATGGACATGACTGTCAGGGAGAATGAACCGTGTTACACTTTTATTTCAACTTCAAGACATGATGAGGATACTACTTAAACCATTGTTTTAGATATTTTTTTATCACTTCCTGCTTACTCTGTAGGGATAATTAATCAAAAGGGGAAGATAGTTCAAGAACAAATACATGAGATGAGTAGAGAAGTACAAGACGAGATAATACAAACTCAGGGAGAGCTGCAAGAAGTTACCCATGTGCAATCCTCTAGGATCCAAGATTCTGCCTCTGTTTTGACTTCAAATCCTCCTGATAATGGAAACATCTTTCTCCTAACTCTTCTAGTTTAGTTATTCTTATTGATCATAGAAACGGTTCTCATCCTTCTATATTGTCTTATCATTATCACTGATAATATCTAATTCATATGATCTTTTATCTCCTGCACATAGAGCTTTTAATGCATCTTTATCCTCAATCGTTGTTCCTAAGAATAGTAAGGAGGTTATGGTTGACCCTAGATGGAAGAAAGCTATGCTGCCTCTACCAGAAGCAAAACAATCTATTGGATTTAATGGGTATACATAGTTAGAAACATCAGAATGAAATGTGGGTAGGTTTAAACTTCACTTGGTTGCTAACAGATACACCAACACATGAGGCCTTGATTATTGATTATCATGAAACTTTTATGCGTCTTGCTAAGGTAAATTCTTAACTTCTCTTGTGTGGGTTTCTAGAGAGTTAGGATTACTTAGCAACTTTATAGAGATAAATTGTCTAAGTATCGCATGTGTGAGTGGTGCTAAAATCAAGCCTATGATAGTCAGTATCGGCACTAGATTCCCACCATTCAACATATTGTGTTTAGGAGCAATGACGTCAAACACTAAGGCCTTGTGAAATCAATTTCGTGCACTAGAGGAAAAGCATGCACAAAGCATACATAACAAGGCTAAGGCAACAGAGGTGGATTCTATTGAAAAGTGAGTGCTTAGAGCAAGCTATTGAGCTAGGTGTTGCTATTCTTGATTGCAAGAATCCTCACCGTGTGAAGCTACAAGCTGTTACTCAGTAGCTTATCAGAGTGAGAGCATTTGTGGAGCAAGAGCTACAAGACTTAATGGTAGAAATGGAAGCATACACACATGAGGAGCCATAAGCACACATGTGGGATTAGTTTGGGGTGTTGAAGTGCCAACAACCTAAATTCTATCTCAATGCCAATAATAGCCGTATACAAGGATGTCAGTGATGTCAAGAAGGTTAACAGTTTTGGGGATCAATGGTGCATCCATCTATCTTCAAGATGTTGTGCAAATGCGTTAGGGTCTAAGTTTAGCAACAAGTGTAAGGTTTTCGCTCAATAACCACTTGGAAGATTTCAAGAAAAAACTCAAGAAGCAATTCATTCCCACCAACACTGAGGAGCCACATGGTTGTTTATGATGATTGAAGCAAATTGGTAGCACTAAGTACTATGCTAAGGAGTTCTCTTTATTGCCATTAGAGATTGATTAAATGTCCAATAAAGATTAGCTCTTCTACTAATGGACGGGTTGAAGGATTTGGCACATGTAGAGTTAAAGGGATGAGGCGTGCCAGTTCTAGAAGTTGTTATCACCGAGGTTGAGTTGCTCATCAACTAATCTTCCCAATCAAAAGAAAAGAAGACCCTATGACAAAGGTGGGGGAGAGAAGATCGGACATAAGGATCAAAAGTCTAGTTGCAAAACCCTTAATGCCATGATGAGACAACATGAAGAAAGCCAACTTCATAATGAAGGGTCCCAAGCCAAATACTTAACACTCTCAAGGCTAAAGCCATTGCTCCTTTGACTAAAAAGGGTCTTATGCTTTCAAGTGCAATCATTAATGGCAAAAAGGTTCAAACCATACTGGATACAGGAGCAAAACACAATTTCATTGTCGAGGGTAAGTCTAAGTAGTTGGGCCTCAAAATTACTAGTGGTGGAGGTTCCCTCAAAGTCGTGACCTCCCTAGTTAAGCTCATTGCTAGCATGGCCAAGTCGATTCAGGTTCATCTTGGAGAATAGAGTGAAAGCATAGATTTCTCCATTGTGTCAATCAATGACTTCCAAATGGTGTTAGAATTGGTGTTCTTCAACCAAGCAACTCTATTTCCTCAATTAGCAGCCAACTCCCTCAACATACTTGCAGAAATAAGGCATGCGTGATTCCAACAGAGTATGTCACTAAGGTAGAATCCAAGGCGCTATTGGCTCTACAATTCAAGCAGGGGTTGAAGAAGGATCCAAACTACCTTATCACTATATGGGAGTTGAACTATGGGAGGATCTTTCCTATCACAAGGAGTTCATACTAGAGGTGCTTGAAGAATTAAGGATATAATGCCACAAGGACTTCTGAAAAAACTTCCACCAAGGCATGCGGTAGATCACTGGATTGAGTTGGAGCCAAGTTCCAAGCTACCGGCTGTGGCATCTTATTGCACGACACCTCCTAAGTTAGCTGAGTTACGGAAACAACTTCATGACTTGCTAGACAAACTATATTCCTCCTTCCATAGCCCACTTTAGTGCCCTAGTATTGTTTCAAAAATAGGATGGGTCTCTTTGCATGTGCATCGATTATCAAGCACTCGACAAAATCACTATTAAGAACAAGTACCCATCCCTTTGATAGCTAAACTTTTTAATCAGTTGGGGAAAGCTCAATACTTCTCCAAACCAGACCCTGGGGTTAGGATGCTATCAGGTGTAGATTGTAGCAGGGGATGAGCCTAAGACATCATGTGTAACAATGTACAGTACTTTTACATTCTCGGTTATGCCCTTTGGTGTTACAAATGCCCTAGCTAATTTTTGCACTCCTATGAATAAACTCTTCCACCCCTTTATGTCCTCTATCTCAACCACTTTATAGTTGTCTACTTGGATGACATTGTGGTGTATAGCACATCTCTTGAAAATCACATGCAACATCTCAAGCAAGTGTTCCAAATGTTACATGAAAATGAGTTGTATGTCAAGAGGGAGAAATGCTTATTTATTGAACAAGATATAGAGTTCTTTGCCAATAAAATCTGCAATAGAAAGCTCATGATGGATCAAGTTAAGGTAAAGCATTCAAGATTGGGAAACACCTACCAAGACTATAGAGCTAAATATCATTCCTTGGATTGCTACTGTTGTTGTTGTTTTCATCATCAAAGGTTTTCTACTAAAGTCGTGGCCTTTAGTAGTGTTATTGCCCGATCATACAAAGATATTTGAGGTACACATCGATGCCTCAAATGATTATTAGAGGGATTGGCCAACATTTTTATAAAGAGGCTTGATCATTTTCTTCAACGAGATGGGACTTAAAGGATATTCATGCACCACCTTCAAGGGGTGTTGTTAAGGGTTTGCTTTGTAGATTGAAAAGTTCTCATTTGCAATGTCACATATATCCATGGGGGAAAAAATAAGGATTCCTATTTTTCAAGTATGATAAGCAAATAGTATACCAAAATTAGCATTTGGATCTTTCGTTACTTGATCTTTTACAAGTTAAAAGAAAAACATTAACGAGATGAAAATAATTTTTTGGAAATCAATGACGAGGACTAATATCGCAGAGCTTACAGATGGGGATATCCAAGCATATCGTCAGTTGCTTCGCGGTCGCGGAATTTGTTGGTGCCGTTGGAGGAGGAGGCGCCATCCACCGCGAGCGATTGCGGGGCACCCAGGAGCACTAGGATGAAAAGACCCACAAGGAGCCCCATCGGATCCCGGGTTTTTCCTCCAAGTACTTGATAGAACCCTAACGCCGGAAACTATGGAAGCAAAAGGCGAAACTGGCGCTGGAAGATGGTCAAGACGGAGGATCGCCTGGCATCGCCTCCCACCGCCGTCGCTCAGCGTTGCGAGACCTAGCGTGGCGAAGGTGGAAGAAAGAGAAGATACAGAGGAGCAGAAAAACAACCACCGTGAACTCGCTCGGTCCGTCGTCGATCCGTCCTAGAACACTGGGTGAAGACCGGAAGTGACCGCTAGATGGGTTGGCTTGGGTTGGGCTATATCTGATGGGCTGATATGGGCTGGCTTGGGTTGGGCTGTATCTACTGGGCTGGGCCCAATTTTGCTATCTCTAGTTACTCTTCTTTGATTCCTTGATTGACTGGAACGCTGTAACATGCATTGTGTACGTAATGAAGCAGTTTCTTTCTCCCCTTCTAGTAAATACCCAAATTTATGCTCTAACGCTTCAGTAGGTTACTGAAAAACACCATGCATTTCATTAATAAATAGTTTAGAGTTTGCATGGTTTGCAGCCAGGCAGAGAATTTAGTGTTAATGAAGTTGAATGCGTTGTCTTGTCCCGTTGGCTATATAAGCACCACCGTCGCTCTGCTCGATCGATATCGATCGTGCCAACGATGGCTTCTCAGGTGTCTTCCGACATGGCCCTGGCCTTTATCCTGCTCTCTCGATTTTTCCTCCTCTTCCCCGTCGCTTTAGGTTTGTCCACCGCCTGTTCGACGTAATGTTAATTTAATTTGTTCCGTTGTTGATGGATTACTGCTACTGCATATATGTGCGACGCCTTGGCAGGGGCCGTGACCTGCGAGGAGCTGCCGAAGGATGCGTGCGCGTTTGCCATCTCGTCGGCGGGGAAGCGGTGCCTGCTGGAGAGCATCCAGCGGGGAGGCGGGCTGACGGAGTACCAGTGCAGGACTTCAGGGGTGAAGGTGGAGGGGAGGATGAGGGACTGGGTCGAGACCGACGAGTGCGTGCGGGCGTGCGGCGTCAGCCGCGACGCCACCGGGATCTCCTCCGACGCCCTCCTCGAGCCCGAGTTCGCCGGAAAGCTCTGCTCCGCCGCGTGCTACCAGAACTGCCTCAACATCGTCGACCTCTACTTCAACCTCGCCGCCGGCGAAGGTGATCTATATTTATACGTGTAAAATACTAACTCATTAAGTGGCGATCGAGAAATCGCGGAATCAGAATCTGAGATTAATCTTAATTGCTAAAATGGTGCAGGTGTTTTTCTACCTGATCTGTGCGCGGTGCATAAAGTGAATCCCCGGCGAGCGTTGGCGGAGCTTCTCAGCTCCGGCGCAGCGTTTGGCGCAGCCGCTGCTCCTGCACCGACATCCTACTGATTGTCGTTCCTTCATGTGTTTTACATGGACATCTTTTCTCCTTTCCATTTTACGTCCATTTACGGGTGTATATGGAGAGATTACACGTTTGCAGAGGACGCGAGAGGCTAATAATTTTGCAAATTTCTACGCATTTTGTGTATTAAAAAGAAAGAAATCGTAGTAAACTTCATCCTTTTATGTTTTATTCATTTATTTACTATTAGATTTTGACGCAATATCTTATAGATTTTATCAATCTAATTAAGTTGATTATAATATAATTAATGGTACTTAGTTTTAAGATAGTTATTTTTTTTTCAATTTAAGTTAGATATTAATGAAAAATGAGCAATGCTAATGTAGGATTTAATGTTTATATATAGACTTTTCCTACTTCTTCGTTACCCTCGTCGTGTTAGTAAAATTCTCCAATAAAAAATACTACTAATTAGCTCCTTTGCAAAGAGCAAAAAGGCTTTTACAATCCAAAAGAAAGCAATAAAAAATGGTTTAGGACTAGCTCTCTCTAGATAGACACAAATAAAATATTAGAGTTAACAACCTCATCAACTCTTTTCAAGAGATGAATTTAAGAAGCTGCTGGTTTATGGTTTTCGGGGGTGCCGAGAGTGAGTAAATTTTTGAAGAGGTGAATTTAAGAGTCCCAAGGCACAGCCTGATAATAAATGGTAAGATGAATTCTCTTACCATTGGAGTTTGATATCATTTCTTGAAATTTTTAAAGTTCCTAGGGCTTACTCGGACGGCTAGTATAGCTGTGTTAAAGTTTAAAAGGATAAAGGGTTAATTCCTGGGTTTCACTGTCAAGTTATCGATGACTCTATATTTCTGTACTAGCCGTCCTGGGTTCTTGATTTACTCCTCTCTATATATAGGGGTAACGGTAAAAAGCTACTAATGTGACGGTTCCACATTTCTTGAAATTTTTAAATTTGAATCTCTGAATGATTCAAACCATTTGCACCGATGGATCACCTACTAAGATTAATAAGTGCTTTCTTGAATTTACCCTAATAGCGGTGAGAAAACTTTTGTTTATTTTAGGACTATT
The DNA here is from genome assembly GCA_037177395.1 of Alpinia galanga. NCBI lineage: Eukaryota > Viridiplantae > Streptophyta > Magnoliopsida > Zingiberales > Zingiberaceae > Alpinia > Alpinia galanga. The sequence goes on from JBAMHZ010000031.1 coordinate 991,084, forward strand.
CAGATCAAAGATATAAAAAATGAATTTAAACACAATGGAGAGAGATTATGAGACCTTTTGATGTCTTGGTCAATACAAGTTCCTGGGGTTATTAGGGCACCAGAGAGCACAAGAAGTGAATAAATTGTGTGTGAATTAATGTCTTAAGTCATCTAAAGAGATTTAAATATCATAATTCAACCTTCACTTCCAGAAATAAAATAATGTATGGAATAGATTGGCTCAGACTTTTAATTGATTGATGTGTCTCCGAGTTATGGTGCACCTGTAGCATATCTATATAATTTTTCGGCACGTTAGATTCGATTTCTAGCTGTAGAATATTTTGAAATAAAAATTCTTTAAATTAGATAATAAATTTTAGAATAGTATATTGCAAGTGCTTTTCAATTTATCTTAATAGATAATAAAAAACTTTTATAGAATCAAATCGATCACCTCGGGGATTATTAATTGATCAAAAATCTAAATATCTTATGCCAACTGTAAAAAAAAAAAAAACTCAATAATATAATTCTCAATCAATTGTTTAAAGATTAGTCAAATGAAATGTTTCCTTTAATCAATTAACTAAATCAAATTATTTAGTCCGTTGAGTTTGCACGTGGACAAGCCTTCTTATTCAACTTGCAAATTTTGCAAGTCAATCTAAGATATGGGACCTAAGTCATCGACCTAAACATAATTCAAAAACACACCCTAAATCAAATTAATACTTGGCCATCTCACTGCTACCGTGAAAGGGCTTAGTGATCAACGTAGTATATAAATATTATACAATGGACAATGAATCAATTCTCTGCAAACACAAAGGTGTTATCCTTTCGTACACT
>JBAMHZ010000031.1:1003032-1013930 GCA_037177395.1 Alpinia galanga
TATTGTGTTTGACTTTCGTTATTGCATTTATTATCATTATTCCACTATGCACTAACGAATTACTAGAGACAAACGCAATTGAACCAAGCCAACGATGACAATTTGGGGAAATCGCTATTCATCCCCTCTAGCGGCGATCAACGATCCTACACAGTCAACCCTTGGCGATTACAAATTTTCTCAAGTGTTAACTTTAGAACTTGAAAAGCCAACAACTTGAAAACGAGGAGAACCCTCCATCCCCACTAATCTGCCAGAGAGGTAAACAATGATATGGCTCTAAGGCCTTAAATCCATCTAAATCAGAGATCGTGACTTGTGAGAAGCGAGAACCCTAAAAGCGATCCGGGAGCACCATGATTCGAGTGGGTGAGAAGCGACCCGAGAGCACCATGACTCGGGTGGGCAAAAAGTGAACCAAGAAGAACCATGACTCGAGTGACCTAGAAGCAACCTGGGAGCACCATTACCCATGAGGGTGAGAAGCGATCCAGGAGCACCATGACCCGAGTGGGCGAGAAGCGACCTGAGAGTACCATGAGAAAGAGGGAGTTCACCCTGAAAATCCTAAGAGCCAACTTAATAAACCTAGAATATGATGCTGAGGGGAGAGGTCCTTCCCCCAAAAGATACTTTCTTCGATCGCAATCACATCTAGTCTCCTAACAACCCACTAATCATTTCCAGCCACATGGAAATTCCTGACAGGCTTTATCCCCCAATGGATCGACACAAATCGTCACCAGGAAGGCACCAATGATTGTTCTCGTACAATATACTCCATATATGAAGAGCAAGTACGTGCAAGAGGGGATTCCATCTCCAATCTTCTTTCATCATCTTGTGTTCATCCATCATATCTGCTTACTATTGCTTTTCTATGGGAGATCTAACTTAAGCATCAAAGGATCATCATCGATAACACCGGCAACCATCTGACACGTATTAACCTTGACAAGATCTCCAAATTTACTACTGCAACCGTGAAAAACTTACTCTTCTCTAACGTTTCTATAGAAGAGGCTAAAAAGCGACTACATCAAATATTATCCTGCAATATTTTGTAATACTCCAATTGTAAAATCTTATAATTTAATAATAAAACTAAGTCTATGTTGCCTGAATAAAAAATCAATTCCACTAGAATAAAAGCAAGACAAGTTTAGAAATAAGTATAGTTGACAATCCAAATTGCACAAGTTTAGAAACCATTTATTTATTTTTTTATTTTTTTGCTATCCCTGCTCTCTTATTTGCAGCAGTCGAAAAGCTGCACCACATTAAGACAGGCGGCGGCAAAGCGTGAGGCCATCGGAGATGGAGAGGTGGCAGATCTCGACGCGGTGATCGGCGGCGAGGTGCTTGTTGAACTTGATAACGTCGTCCTTGAAAGGTCTGACATCGCTAGGGACGTCCGGCAGTGCAACCACAGAACCGTACCAGAGCGTGTTGTCGTAGGCGATGATGCCGCCCACCCGCACGAGTTCCACTGCCAGCGAGTGGTAGTTGATATAGTTTTTCTTGTCGGCATCAACGTAGGCAAAGTCAAAGGACGCCTTGCTGCCCTCCTGCAGACCCAAAAATTTAGGGACAGTTTATAAGTGCACATATCAATGATCCGTGCCTATTCAAACTGATGATGAAATGGATTGAGCCAAGTGGCTCGCTCAGATGCCATACCTCCTTCATCAGTTCATCAAGGATGGGCAGAGCCTCGCCCTCGCGGAAGTCAATCTTGTGTGAAACCCCGGCTTTTTGGATCACAGGCACGCCAAGCTCGTAGAACTCTCGGTTTCTATCAATGGCTATTATCTAAGAACGAGAACAAGTATGTTCATTTGCAGAGATATTGAAGTACGCAACAAGCACTGTATACCAAAGTAGAGTATTTGACGGATAGTGAGATCTAGGTTATATACCTTTCCGTCGTCCGGGAGAGCGAGGGCAGTCGCAAGGAGGGAGTAGCCAGTGAATACACCGATCTCCAGTGTCTTCTTCGCGTTCATCACCTTGAGAAGCATGCTCAAAAATTGAGCTTCATCTGCTGCTGTTGCGATGCCATTCCTACTCATTTTAAGTTTATATTTGAATCAGAATAATTGTAAGAAAATCAAACATCATATTCGGCTGCAGGACTATGTATGTTTGCTAATCGTGATGCAGAAGCGAGTTCGAATTTGGTTAAGCGATTATTTCCTGAAAGCGGAAACTCCAGCAGGAATGTGCTTGCACAAAGCTTAGTGACGATCTTAATTCCAGGGAGAAAAAGGAAAAATAAGAAAAAAAACGTTACATTCCAACATCCAAGTGTTAGTATAGTTCATTATTATTATATAAGAGTAGACTAATCTTTTTCTATTACTTTTATTGTCTATTTATATTATTTTTTCTTTGTAAACCCTAAAATTTTAAAATACAATTTGTAAATCGTCTTTTTTTTTATTATCTCTCTCCTTCTCTTTGTGTTATCTTTTATATTCTATTTGCATTCTTTATTTTATTTACATGGTATTAGAGCAAATCCATCTCGTTACATAACAATAAAGAAAAAGAAATTTTTATTTTTAGAATTCTCTGAGAGAGCTGTAGAAGAATTATATTTTCTTGAGTTTCAACTAATGAATCGCTTTGAAACTTTAAGGGAATGTTCCTCACATCCAAGGCTACATTTTAAACAGTGGAGATCGGATTTTGACTCCTTTAAGTCCACTTGACGAAGGAAAAATTTGACTGTTGATTCTGGTATATTTCTTTTATTGTTAGAATGATCAGTGCAAAAGATGATTCACTTCAGTATATTAATGTGCAATTTGAATGGGCAAAATTACTCCTATTGGAGTTATGCGATGAGGAGTTTTTGAAAAATAAACAAATGTGGGAATATGTTTCGGGAACCTTTGTCAAACTTGTAGATAGTAAAGATGAAAAATATGCAGAACAATTAGATGTGAAGCTTATAATTCAAAATTTATCACTTGAATCAACAATTTGTGTTGCAATCGATAGATATCCAACTTGTAAAGTACGAGACTGCCAAGGAAGTTGGGGATCACTTAAATAGATTATATACTCAATCTAATTTTGCAAAACAGTATCAATTGAAGATAAATATTTGTACTCTACAACAAAAATAGTATGCGTATTTAGAAATTTTATTCTGCAATGTCTAACCTTTAAAATCAGTTAGCACTTGCGAGAGTTTACTCCATATATTGCTCGTAGGGAAGAACAACGCTTAGGCCAGTTTCTAATGGTACTTTGAGATGATTTTGAGGACCTTCGTGGAACCATTTTACATTGCTCTAGCTAAAGAAATTCACCTGAAGTCTCAAGGTGAAAAAATGAGCATAGAAAAAGGAATTCTTCCTCCTAATCCTTCTATTTTTTTTTACCCAGCGTAGACCTTCTTTCAATAATCAGAATAGATCTCAAACAAAGGTCGATTATGATGAGTGTAATTTTTGCAAGCAAAAGGGTCATTAGAAGGCATAGTGTCCCAAGTTGTTAAATAGAACGTTATCACCACAAGAGTTTCTCTTTTGAAATTAGGTAGCTAACCACAACAACAATTCCATGGCAACAGCAGTTTCTCCTAGACTCTGAAATGATTCAATCATCCAATGCCACAATTGTTACTCTTATCGAACAGTTTCAGAAGTTCCTTACATCTCAACTATATGTCATGTCTGTCTCTTCTCACATAAGTTTGTCTTATAATACCTCAGGTATATCTTCCCCTATTTAGATATTTGATTCTGCAGTTTCACATCATATATCTCCTAATGTCAATTCTTTTGTATGTGTAAATTCATCTCCTCCTGTGTCAGTCATGACCACTGATGATACTCTCATACCATTAGCTAGTGTTGGTTTTATTTGTATGCTAAATTTGTCTCTATCTGATGTATATCATATTCCTAATTTTGCCTTGAATCTTGTCTCAGTTGGTCAATATTATGTGATTCTGATTTCTCAGTTTCTTTTACTGCATCTTCATGTTATATACAGGATCCACAGTCCTAGAAGCAAATTAGGATAGGCTATAGACGGGGGACTGTATGTATTGGAAGAGCTAAAAAATCGAGATGTTGCAGCTTCTAGTATTGATTTGTCATCCTTTCGGTTAAGCTCTACTTCTTCTGATTTTTATTAGTGGCATTCTCGTTTTGGACATGTTTCTTCTTCTCGTTTGAAATACATAGCTTCTAAGGGAAATTTAGGAAAATTTTAAATCCATGATATTTCAGATTGTTATGGTTATAAATTTACAAAATTTTATAATTTACCCTTCTATAGAAGTATCTCTGTTTCTCTTGCACCATTTGAGTTAGTTCATTCTGATGTGTGGTGTCCATCTTCTGTTCGTACAAAAGGTGGATCCCGCTACTATATTTTCTTTATTGATAATTGTACTCGTTACATTTGGGTCTATCTTATGAAATATCATTCTGATTTTCTTGGTATCTATCATATGTTTCGTATCATGGTCAAAACTCAACATGATGTTGTTATTAAATGCTTTCAATGTGATTTGAGTGGTGAATACACATCCAATCTTTTTTGTAAACTATTTGCTTTGAAGTTCTTGTACTGAAACTCCATAACAGAACGGTGTTGCTGAAAGAAAACATAGACATATTGTTGAAATTGTACATTCTCTCCTGTTATTTGCATATGTTCTTAGCGAATTCTACGGGGAAGCTATTCTTACTATAGTCTACTCTATCAATAAAATTCCATCTATTATATTCAATTTGTCTCCCTTTGAAGAACTATATGTTTATGTTCTTAAGAGTTTTTAGATCCATGTGTTTTATCCTCCGTCCTAATGTTAAGCGTAGTAAGCTTAGTTCTCGATCCGCTCTTTGTATTTTTCTTGGCTACAGTAAGGGTCAAAAGGAATATGGATGTTATGATCCAGCTAATCAAAAATTGTCTCACATCATGTTGTTTTTCTTAAACACATTCCATTCTATTTCATTCCCTCTAACACTTCTAATCTTCAAAAATTTGATCTCACTCATATTGATCCCTTTTGCACTGACTTTGACAATTAAACCACCATAACACTTCTTCTTCTAATGATGCTATTTACAGGATTAACACTCATACAGATTCTAGTCATCAACTTACATATAATCCCTCTACTCCTACTGCTCCCCGTGATGCTCCTGTGATAGCAGCTCCCCCTCCTTGTTACCCTCAATAATCTCATAAGTCCACTCAACTACCTAATTTTGTGTATTCTACTTATTCTAGTTCTTTCTCTTCTTTTTTGGTTTTTATTCACTGATTGTTTAAACCCTCCTCTTATAGAGAGGCTGTTCTTAATCCTCTTTGGCAATAGGCTATGGCGGAAGAACTTTCTGTTTCGTATCAAACAATACTTGGGATCTTATTCCTCTTCCTTTCGGGAAGCGTGTGATTGGTACTCGATGGGTATATAAGATCAAAACTAAATCTGATGGTTCAATTGAGTGGTATAAAGTTTATTTGGTTGCTAAAGGATTTTTTTCAACGGTATAATATGGATTATGAAGAAACTTTTGCTCCAGTTTCCAAGCTTGTTACTATTCGCACTCTCATTGTAGTTGCATCAGTTTGTCAGTGGTTTATTTTCGAGATGGATATTAAAAATACTTTTTTAAATGGATATTTTCAAGAAGTTTACATAGTGCCTCCACTATGTGTCACTCATAAACCTAATAAAGTTTATAGACGAAAGAGGAGTATTCATGGCCTTAAACGAGCTCTTCAAGCTTGGTTTGACAAGTTTTTTTTACTGTGATTGCATCTCTTAGCTTTCTTCTTAGCTCTCTTTTTGTTCGTTGCACTTCGTTAGGTCGCACTCTCTCTTTATGTTGATGACACGATTATTACAGGGGATGATATAAATGGAATAACAAAGTTGAAAGTGCATTTGACTCATGAGTTTGAGATGAAAGATTTGGGTTCTCTATGTTATTTTTTGGGAATTGAAGTAGCTTATTCTCCTCGTGGCTATCTTCTCTCGCAATCCGAATATTGGTGACATTCTAGAACAAACTCATCTATCAGACACTTGCATTATTGATACTCCGCTTGAGGTTAATGTTCGGTACTCATCTACTGATAGTATTTCCTTGCCAGATCCTTCTTTATATCATACTCTAGTTGGCAATCTAGTGTATCTCACTATCACTACACCTAACATTACTTATGTTGTCCACATTATAAGCTAGTTTATTACTTCTCCCACTTCAGCACATTGGGGAGCCATGCTTCGCATCCTTCAATATCTTTGAGGTACTCAGTTTCATAGTCTTCTTTATCCTTCCACTTCTACCTTAGAGCTGCGCGCACCTACTCAGATGCAGATTGAGGTGATGATTCTATAGATTGTAAGTTTACCACTGGATTGTGTTTTCTTGGAAGACTCTCTTATCTCTCGAAAAAGTAAAAAAAAACAAAATATTCTCTCATTCTTCTACCGAAGTAGAATATCATGCTATGGTCTCTACTACTGTTGAAATTATTTGGTTGCATTAGTTACTTATTGACATGGATGTTTTTCTCTCAGACCCTACTCCTATGTATTGTGACAACTCCAATGCAATTAAAATTACTCATAATTCTGTCTTTCATGAGCGCACCAAGCATATTGAGATTGATTGTCATCCCACTCGCCATCACTATCAGAATGGTACCATCACTTTACCGTTTGTCTCATCTTCTATGCAAATTGCAAACTTGCTCACTAAGACATATTCTACCATACATTTTCAATTACTGGTTAACAAACTCTTGATGCTTTCTGTAATGCATTGTGAGTTTAAGGGGATGTTAGTATAACTAATTATTATTATATAAGGGTAGACTAGTCTTTTTGCTATTACTTTTATTGTATATTTATCTCTCTTTTCTTTGTAAACCCTAAGATTTTATAATACAATTTGCTAGTCGTCTCTTTCTGATTATCGCTCTCCTTCTCTTTGTGTTACCTTTTGTATTCTATTTGCATTCTTTGTTGATTCATACTAAGGATGTTACCGATAAGCATTACCAGTGACTTTTCTCTCCATGTATCATTTCATGAGTTTAGCACTCTTTTCGTCTCCCCTCCCTCTCTTATTTTCAGCCGTAGTGTCATTCTCTCATAAGAAGTTCTTGGAGCGCTTACGGAAGCACATGCAAATGTGGCTGCTACTGGCTAACTATTTTGAGTAGAATTATATTGAGTTGCACCCAAGGCTTAATAAGCTATTTACTATTTTGAATAGAACTGAGTTGCGCCCGGCTTAATAAGGTATTTGAGGGCCTGTCTGTTAACCATCTCAACATTGATTAAGGGAAGGTTTTAGATTATTCAAGGATCTGCAGCAACCATGAATAATCTTGAAGGTATAAAGAAGCTCAACAATGGCAGTGTATATGAAGTCATATTTACAAGGTCAAGATCCCTAAGAAATTATTGGCAGAAATGATGTTGACTAACCACTGGACTATAGTACAGTGATAGGACATCCACGTGATTCTTAAAAATCTCTGGGTCGATCCCTAGCTACGCGTATTTGTAGACTTTCTCCAGATGGGAATCTGTCCCTTAGGATGGCGGGGCTGCTAACACGACGATTTTATATTTTTTTTTTCCAATGAAAAGGAATGTCAAAAGTGGTACGTCCATAATTGTCATTAAAACTACAATTGAAGAAAATATGTTAGAGCATATAAGAGATGAAAAAACAGCAAAAGAAGAGGGCATGGGAGGATTTTACAAAACACTTCTTGAAGAGGAACAACACGAGACTGTAGTACGTTGAAAATGAATTATTATCTGTAGCCCAACATGATAAGGCAAACAACAAATATTTCAACAAGGTAAAGTCCCTTTGTCAAGAAAACTTTGACTTGGATTTTACTTCTATAATATAAGAATAAAGAACGAGAAAAATTGTTATTCATGGGTTGAGACATAAATATCGAGGTTTTCTTGCTGCAATTCAAGGATGGTCAAATTAATTATCCTTGATTGAACTAAAACATTTGTCTGATTAAAAAGCCTTGGCAAAGCAAATAACTAGGGTCTCACTAAAAAGTGATCAAGAAGGTAATGGTAAAAAAAATTTATTGGTGCAATCGATCTCTAGTCAAGGTTGATTAAACTTTAGTTGAGTTTTAATATTTGAACAATATATTGATGACCGAGCGATATTCTCAAGGGGAGATTATCGATCAAGGATGACCAAACTCAGTTTGTCAAAAAGATTATTGGAAAAGAAAGATTATTGGTTCATTGGTTGATCAAGAGGTCTAAGTGGATTGAGGCACAAGAGGTGAAGTCTAAGTGAATTATTGAAGAAGACTGGATACTTGGCATGAGAGAAGTGAAATCCAAATGGATTATAAAGGATTGAACACTTAGCACGAATTAGGTGAAGTCTAAGTCGATCATAAAAGATCAAACACTTGGTATGTGATGAAAGTCCTAATAGATCACGAAGGACTAGATGCTAGAAACGTGGATGAAAGTCTAATATGTTAGGAAGAATTGAATGTTAGGCATAAAACAGAAAATCCAACCATGTCAATGAAGACTCATGTTTAGCAATAATAGAGTTTCAACATATCTTGGTACAAGAAGGAAAATCCAAATAAGCCAAGGAGGATCGAATGTTTGGCAATAGTAAAGTTATAACTGGTCAAGATTGATCATATGTCCAGTGAGTGAAGCCTTGACAGTCAAGAAAGACCGAATGCTAATTAGGAGAAGTTCTGATAAGTAAGGTCAATCAGATATTAGACAAAATGAGGTTTCAACATTGGAAAGACTGAAATAGGAATATCAATTGACTACTCGAGGGTTTATGGAAGTTTTTGGGCATGAGCAATTGATTACTTCATAGTCAAATGGAGAACTCAATTGATATTACTATTTGAACGAACAAAGAGTTTGAAACTCGAATGTTCAACTCAATTTATTGCTATCAATTGACTGATGATGATGAGTAATCAACTGATGTCACTTTTAAGCAAACAGAAAATTCAAAATTTAGCTGCAAAACTCAACTATTTAGGAAACAGTCGACTAATGGTAATGCATAGTCGATTGCTGTGGTAAAATTCGAGCTGAAAAGAGTCATTTTGTAAGTAAAACATACATATCTCCAGTAGAACAATCGACTGATAGAAATGAGCAATCGACTGTTAGACGAAAATTAGTCATGATCCAAGGTTATAAAGGAAGATTTCAGATGCAGTTCTTAGGGTTTTAAAGGAAAGTCCAACTGCATTTCTAAACCTCGAGAGGCAATCTAAAACAACCAAAAGCACTCAAAGAAAAGTCTTATCATTCTTATAATTGTAAAGTGTTTCATTTGTATTTTCTTATCTTTTATTATATTTTTGCATCTTGTTTGTGTTGCTTGTAAAAAAAATAAATTGTAAAGGGTTTATTTGCCTCCAAAAGATATACAGTAAAGAGAAAGCATAGTGAAATAGTACTAAGACAAGGTCGTATAATAGGAACAGGGAACCACTTAAATTAGTTTGTTATACTTGTGTTGTTTCTTGCATTTATTTCTATTGCAAACAAATCTGGTGTAGACAAGCACCCGTAATCAAACAATGAATAACAGTGAATCGCTATTTACCCCCTCTAACGAGCATCGGCCCCAACAAAATAGACCTAAGCAATCATACATAGATTAAATGAAAATAATTTTAAAACAAAAAATAGATATTTTGAAGATAAAGAAGATAAAAAGGAGACAAAAAGGCAAGTGATTCTAAGAATACAATAAAAAAAAAATATTGGAAGATGCTTTTAATTGCAAGAGTAAAGGTCATTATGATAAAAAAAATTATAGAATAAAGATGAAAGTAGAAAGTAACATAAGAAAACTACCAAAGTGAAGAAGAATAGGATGTAAAGGCATCCTTTGCAACTCCAGAGTTTGTAAATAGAACAAATAGAGAAACAACATTTGTGGCGATTAATCCTAAGTATCTCATTTGTTAGTGTTGAGGGTACCACAAGATCAAATTTGTATTTTGATGTATGACACAATATTTAAATTAGAAAGTTTCATGATCTAATATGTTATATCAAGTGTGCAAATATAAAAACTTGACAAGTAATGTCCAGAAATATCTAGGGGACATGGATTCTAGTGCTCCTATCATAGTGATCTAGGTGCCCTTATTAGATCAAGGCGCTCGGATATCCAAACGGCCAGATGGAATCCAAGCAACCAAAGTTAATATCTAGATCGAATCTAGATAACATGACTATTTTAAAAGTTTATATGAGAAATTATGGATCAGTCGTCCACGTAATTTTGCCACGTCAATATTCAGGTGCCCAAAAATAGACTAGCTGACCAGAGTTCAAATAGATCGGTTTGATGTTAGAGCCACATCAACGTCCAGAAGACGTCTGAGCAACTAGAGTCAAATATGAATCAAATTAATTGGTTCGGATCAATGTTGAGGTAAGGATGCACGAAAGGGCTTTCGGATGATTGAAACAAGTCTATAAAAGAGAGATTCTACAGTAGCTTAAAAAACAACTAACTGAAAATCAAGTGCTAAAGTTCTTCTAGCCTTCATTATGCGTTATTGTGCTTCTCTTTCAAAACAACTTTCTTGTTTGATATCCCTATTATTTTGTTGTCTTATTATTTTTTTCTCTTGCTGCACATTCTATTATATACTATAGGTTTTTCCATCAATAGATCTTCTAGAAAAAAGAAAATATAATAATTTATCTATTGATTAATCCACGTGATAGATCATAAGCCGTGGAATAGAAATCTTGGAGAGAAGCAAAATCACGTTAAAGTTATTATCTTATTCTATTGTTTATTATATTCTTTAATTTTTCACTGCTTTACTCTATTTGTTTTTAAAATACTTATTAT
>JBAMHZ010000031.1:1036972-1047303 GCA_037177395.1 Alpinia galanga
GTCGATTGCACCAACAAAGACAAAATATATAAAATTTTAATTTACCAATGTTAAAAACAATGAAACAATTATTAAATTAGAAAATAATAAGTTAGTTATAACTAAAAAGTTTAAATATTTAAATTATTTTTATAAAATGATAGAAAAGTTAAAAAAGATGTTTTACATAAAATAAAACATGATGATTAAAATAGAGAAGAACATCAGATATTCTTAGTGATCATAAAATACTTTTAAATTTTAAAAAAAAATTAATAAACAACAATTTGACCTTCTATGTTATATGAAATTAAATGTTTGATTATAACTCAAGTACATAAACAGAAAACGAGAATGCTAAAATGGATATATAAACATACGATAATAGATAAAATATAAAATAAAAACATTCAAACAAAATTGAGATTACACATATTAAAAGAAAACTTCGAAAGACACGTTTAAAATAATATTTAATATTCTTAGGCACCCAATAGATACTCTAGTTAGACAATATGAAACTATTACAAATATACAAATCAAACAAGAAAAAAAAAGATCAAAAAAATTTTGATTAGCAATTAAAAAAATAAAATAATTTATTTAAATATAAATAATAATATAATAAAAAATACAATTCACATAAAAAAATTTATATAATCGACTCCATCTAATATAATAAGACTTGATTTTTATAATACTATTGCAAAACTGTCTCATTTTAACTTGATTTTTATAATACTATTGTAAAACTGTCTCATTTTAAAATATAGTTGTGTGTGTATATATTTATATATATATATATCACCTCATCTCATGTTTCATCCGAAAAATAATCTTATTACAACACAATTAATTATAACCGTTCTGATCAGAACTGCTACTTTATTTATAACTTTGGCACGAGTTGGTTTGCTTTGCAATGAACCTGTTAGAAATTCCATATTACCACCATACCATTTAATTCTACGTGGTTAAGACGAGTTCAAACGTGGTGCCCGTTTGAGAAAATATTTAAATTTGGTCTACTAATACATGGCCATGGATTACAGAATCTGAATAAAATGAAAAGACACGGCCACTGCACCAAAGTGAAAGTTCGCTCCAAGATCTTATTTTTACCCATACAAAAAGACACCCAGGTAAACGCTACGTGAAAATTTCGGACAGCAGATATCCCTACAACAAAATAAAAGGCTGCCTAGTGAAATCACTACTTGTAAAAATAAAATAGTTTCACTTCAAACACGATACAGGCGAATTACTGAAACAATGTAATGCGCCATAAGGTTCTACCACTGTTCTAACGGGCTAACACATGATAAAATTAAGTGTGCTAAACTAAACTTGCACTATACCTTCTACTTGGTTCACGTGCAACAAAAATAACAGAACGCGCTAGGCATAAGGTTGCAGCCTTGGCGGGTAACCCAGACACCATCCCATCTGTGCAGCTATCACTTGTGACCATACAGACATGTCCCCAACAGAAGCATATTTCAGGGAACAAAAAAAAATGCACCCGTTATAAATTAGCTCGAATGCAACTGCAATTCTTTGATCGATTTGGCATACAATACACTAATGCATAACCAAACAATGCTATGCAAAACTCAGAATATAACTTAAGATCTATTTGAGCAGGATTGAGCATTCATTCATTTCCATAAGGGAAAGCCTCATCTATGATTACTCCTTCCCGTCTTTATCATCATCCATTCATCAATACTATGATGAGGAGCTTACCAACAATTTGCAAGATCATAAACCCTTTATGGAGCCGTTATGAAGGTAAATTTCCCCAGTAACCCAAACTGAGCAATTTCAGTAGTAGCATGCTATTGTACTGATGTTCTCCAAAGAGCCCCAGCTTATGTTAAAAGTTATAGAAACTTATAAAACTACGAGGGAAGGAATAAATCTCATGGGTTGACAAAAGAAGCCCACATAGCAAAAAAGGCTGCAACCTTAGAAGAAACTCCAAACTTCATATATTAAAGTTACATCACCAATGAAGCAAGGGCATTCCATGATCCCTGTCCAAAAACCAAACAATGCATTTGATCAGCATATATGCATAATAAACAAAACAGGATATGTTCTAATCACAATAGATAATTGCATGCGAAACTTACCATATACCCTTATCTTCAGGCAGGAAGGACTGAACTTCATATGTGAGATGCATGTTCCTGTGTGGAAGTCGGTCCAACGACACTAGCATCAAAGCCGCAAATATAGGAAAGACAAGAACGTTGACCAACCAAAAGAAATGATGACTAGGTGATACTAGATTTTCATTTGAATCCTAGTACTAGTAGGAAGTTCAAACCAAAACAAATAACAAAGCGAAAATGAAAGCCAAAATCTAAGAGTACTTTAATAGTACTATCATCCATTAGCTACATTATGCATGTTTGCAAAATAAATATTAATGTAGAGAAGCATCTGCATGCAATGGTTGCAATGATAGTATGCTGATGAAGCCAATTAGGACCATTCAGTTGGTTTGCATCACTTCTGCATGATACTTGTCCAAATCAGCATCAAGTGCTGCAGCAGAAACTGGTTCACCACGACCTTTACCTCGTCCACGGCCGCGTCCTCTTCCACGGCCACCAGCTTGTGGCAATCCTGCAAAACCCCTCACAGGTCCACCGCTGCAATACCAAAACAAGTTATCAAAGAAATTGTCATGTATCTTAACTGGAAGTGACATACATGTAGACTGGAAGTGACATACATGTAGGAAAACATAACATGTATTAAGTTCATGTTGATTTATAAGAAGTCAATATTGTAGTAAGCATTACATTAGCTCATTAAGGCAACAGATTCAGATCAGGAACAATCAACTCCGCAGAGGATATAGGGACTGGCAAAAAACTTAGATACATGAACTAATTTCACAGTCATATTCATAATATCAATTTCTTGGCTGTAGACAAAGGAATGTCATAATTAATTTACATCTTCTTAGAGAGATGACATTTTAGCAATGGAGCTAGTTTAATCCACATGATAAAATATGTTTGAATTGTGATAAATAGATTATCTCAAAAGGCAAACTTAGCCCAGTTAAAATGGTCTTTCAATATCCAAGACATTTCCTGATTGACTTTGAAACCTAACATATTTGCCACATTTCAATGGATCATTGATTACATAAGAGAGAAAGAAAGAGAAGAAAAAAAAATGATATAATAACAGAGAGAGAACAATCAAACCTAATAAAAAGTGTGCATATGGATCATAAACAGGACAAGATAACAAATTTAAACTGAATGAAAACTCACATCTTTAAGCTAGGACAACCTAACAGAGCAAATAGATACTTGCACATATGACAATGAAGAAAAATAACATCCACACATTAGCCAATAGAATTGGTTAGCAGAAAAGTTGTACATGATCGAATGAGTCCATCTATGGACGGTGCACAATATAAAGTAAATGGAATTTGACAGTTTTAAGGTAGGGACCATAGTACATACTTCATATATAACAACGGGAAAATATTTTTTTAAAAAAAGTAAAGCATTTTTGTCAAAAATATTGGCTGGCAAGAAATTCTAAAATGATTGCACAAATTGAGCTACAAAGATATATCAATAGGAAACAAGCAATACGGACAAATTTCAATAATCAACCATTAGAACTTAATAAATAAATAATCAAAATTAGTTGACATGCATCTCAAAAAGAAAGATATGCAAACCTTCTTGAAGCACCATTAGGAATTCCTAAGGCACCGTTGGAGAGTTGAGGCACAACAGTTGGTGTTGGAATATTTGTTCCTATAATTTCTATTTGCATTGGTTTTCCATCAAGCAGCACATTGTTGTACTTCTTCACAGCTGCTAAAGCATCAATTCTCCTTGCAAAAACTACTTCAGTCGTTCCCTTAGACCTTCCACTTCTATCATAATTAATTGAATAACGCTTGAGATCCCCAACCTCTAAAAAAAGTTCCTTGATGTCCTCGTTTAAGACCCCATATTCCATTTTCGAAATATACAACTTTGTTCCTGTCTCTATGGAGGAAGCCCTCGCCGTTGGAACCGGAAACCCGCCTGGTTGAACCGTCGAGTACATGTCATGCTGCCACGCAGATTCAGGAGCCTTCTCGACAGAGTAGGGGCAAGATCGG
Organism: Alpinia galanga; assembly: GCA_037177395.1. Classification (NCBI taxonomy): domain Eukaryota; kingdom Viridiplantae; phylum Streptophyta; class Magnoliopsida; order Zingiberales; family Zingiberaceae; genus Alpinia; species Alpinia galanga. The sequence continues at coordinate 1,041,102 of JBAMHZ010000031.1, forward strand.
TTAGCCGATCGGCTAGGGAAATGACGGGAAGGGCCAGCCCCGAAGCCACAGCCCCGTCCACTGCCTTCGACGTTACTCTTCTTGTTATTTTTTTTTATGTTGTCATCGAGGGACATGTCAAGGGAGCTCGACATCTTCGATGATCGACAGGAGATGGCGGCGGCGGCAGAGTCTTCCGTTGTGGATCTCAGAAGATGCGAGTTGGATGGTGGAGGCGGCGACGAAGAGGTTAGGGTTTCGAGGAAAGAACCGAATTAAAAATTTAAAAGCACGATTAATTTTATTCAGGGCAGATTTTCCGAACGGCGGTCTTTCCCAAAGGTTTCCCGAGCCTCATTGCACTATTTATTTATTTATTTATTTATTTTATCAAGTATATCTTCCTTTTTTTAAAGAAAGATGAAAATTTTAAAATATTTTGATCTGTTAAATTATCTTAATCGTCCATCCAGCCATTTTGACTGAAATAATTCGATAAACTAAATAACATTTTAATTTAGAAAATATATCGGTAGATTTTAATCTAAAAAATTGAATGATATTTTTATTTATTAACAATTATAGAATTCAAACCTAAAAATTTTAAATGGGAAAAATATTTACTTACAAGTAAAGCATCTTCGCATCGTAATAGTATTTTAAAAAATATGAGAAATTTAATCTAAACCATTGTGGTCTGTCTGTTGTTGACTTCAATCTTGTAAGAAAAAAAATCTTTATATAAAAAGAAAGAAAAAAGAAAATAAAAAAAATAAGAATGAAAAAAAAAAACAACAACAACGACGACAACAACAAACTCCAATAAATTAGTCACCACCTTACAAAACCTAACGGCGCAAACAATTACAGCCCCAAGCGCACCTGCAGCCATGAGCACTTCACAGCTTGCTTGAAGAGATTCAAATGAGACGCGTACTTAACAGTGAAGTAAAATTTATTCGATCCAATTTAGACCAGAACGCGATTTAAAATTGAGTAGTGAAAGGTTAATTTTTAATCTTAATCGTCTAAAATTATTATGATTCATGACTCAAAATTATCAGTTCACAATTTAAAACTGTCAAGTCACTATTTGATACGTTTTAAAATTATTATTATTTATTTAAAAATTTTAAAAATATAATTTTTTAAAAAAAATTACACTTATTTAAATTATCTACGTATCTTCTTAACATATAAGAGAATCAAAGTTTACCTATTTCGCTTAACTTTTTCCCTTTGTTACCTTACAAAGTGACGTTACAAATTTTCATTTTCTATTCATGTAGTGATAATTCCTTCAATATTAAATTTTTCTACTTTATTCTTAGAAAGTTTCACTCCTTATATTCTTTTTTCAACTCTTATTTAATCATCAAATATTGCTTGTGTTTTCAAAGAGTCAAGAGACAAAGTAGATCATCATTCATCCAATATATTATTTTTAAAATTCAATATCTATTTTACAGTGATAGTTAACACTAGACAAACTATAATTTCTTTTATGATGATAGAGAGAATGAGAAAGCTTTGAGTTTTCTATGATTACCATTGTAAAATAATGAAATTCGTTTAACTATTTGTATCACTAAAATGGAAAAAATAAGATAATTCTTGAGTTCCTATCTGAAACTTAAAGATCCTCGTGGATGTTGTCTATTTTTTTAATAAAAATTATACTTTTGTAAATTTTAAATTACTATTATTAATATTTTAAATTTCACAAACATTATTTCTGATATATATTTTAAAATATATTATTTATGAATAACATATAAATTATTTTTAATGTTTTATTTTATAGAATAGGATCATCAAAAGAATAATTTTTTATTAAAATTAAAGTATCATAATACATCGCTAATATTTTGTGTAAAAGATTAACTTTAGTATAGATTCTACATCAACAGTTATAAAAAAAATATCAAGAATATTGTAAAAATATTTTTTTTATTTTCATTGTTAATACACAAGGAGATAAAAATTTACCATTAATATATTTATTTAAAATTAAAACTATGTTAAAAAAATTATTCATAATTAAATAAGAAATAAGATAATAAATACTAGAAAAAAAGTTGTTCACTTACATCATTAAATACTTTTAAAATTTTACAAATGCTACTACATATATTCCATTGATGTGAAAATAAATATATTAGAATTATTAATAATTTAAGTAAAAGATAAACATAATAATTCTTAATAGTAGTAATTGATATGTTAAATTCTAATGTGTTGATACATTATGTAAAAAAAATTTAATTCTTATTCCATTAATTTTATAAAATTACTCCATTGTTTCATTGTATTGTGGCGGTTCCACATTTTTAGAATGAATCATAAATATTTTTTTATTTATGGTTACATTCTATTGTTTGCACAATACAATAGAATGTAACCATAAATAAATAATAATAATTTTAATTAATTTAATTTGATTTTTTAAAATTTTTAATCCATTTTGAACATATGAATTTAAAATATGACATATACAATGAATATAAAAAATATACCATTAATAATATATTGACAAATAAATTTAAATTTACTAATACTAGCTAGAATTATTAAATAAAAATAAAACTATTTTATTAGTTAAACCATATTTTTTAAAATTAAATATAATAATTAAAAAATATTATAAGTAATATGTAATTTATCAAAAATTTGATATACTAATAAATATTTTTGTATTGTCCAGCAATTGTCGATCTAATAATAGATCACACTCATATATAAATAAGTTTATCAACAATCACTCCAAAATATCCTAATATAAAGATATTTTATTATTTAATTTATTAAATTCTTCAATTAATTTTTTTTTGTATGTCTTACTAATTTTTTAATTATAAGAGTAAATTTAGTTCATAGAATATGTTTTTCAGATGAGTTAAAAGATTCTTGATAATAATCTTTAAAAGTGTATTTAAACCCGAAACTAAAAAAAAGATGCTCCATGAAAATAAATTTAGTTAATGATTCTTTTAATGTAATATTAGAATATTTAAATAAACTTATATCCGTACTTTCAATTGACAATGCAAAATCTGGAGTTGCATTTGAAAACATTCGATCTCAAATTTCATCAAAGTGTTTTATTTTGATGTGTCACTTCAATGACTCATAATCATTGTTCGATTGAAATTTATAAAAGACATTGTAATATTTTATATTTTACCTTCATTTCTTTGGATGGAAGAATGACATTCTCAAAATGTTTAGTAAAAATAAATGATTTTAAATGTAAAATTTTTCAAACTTTAAAAATTTTGGTATTTCCCTGTATGTCAACTGTCAAAAATTACTTTAGTTTATTATTGATAAATTGAATGTCTTTGAGATCAAAATTTGAAATAGTTATTTCCTTACCATTCCGAAAATGAGATAAATTTTCTTCCATTATAATCAAAGAATTAAAGTCACAATTGAAATTTTGAAATTAAAAAAAAAAGAATAAAATGTTAGGGACCGTTAGATCGCTAGAGGGGGGTGCATAGTATTTTCCTCCAATCGTCGGTCGTTCGCTCGGTTCGATTGTATTCATCTACAATGTTTGTTAGTGCACAGCGGAATAATAAAGATAAATGCAATAACAAGAAGAACACATGCACTACACAATTATATAACGTGGTTCGGAATCTACGATTCCTACTTCACTACGATCCTTAAAGGTGGATCAATCCCAAGACAAGCTCTACTAGCCTCCTCCTTTAAGTATGCATCAAGGTAGAGTAAACCTTGCTTACAAAGAAGCTTACAACAATCAAATACAAGCACAAGTATGAATACAAAAGTATTACAACTAAGTACAAGTAAAGAAAACACTTTATAAAAGAGAGAAATTTTGCTTGAGCACTTTTGGTTGCTCTTAGATGGCTTGGAGGTGTGGATTGCAGCAGCAAATCCCCTTCAAGAACCCTTAGAATCGACAGCCTATTTCTCTCCCTTAAGCTCCTTTTATAACCTGCATTAAGGGGCAAAATTGGGCTACCTCAGTCGATTGGGCCCTTAACCAGTTGACTGACCTTCATTAGTTGACTGGTATATACTACCAGTCAACTGATTGACTATTTGTTGTGAGTAACATCTCTCCAATAACTCAATCCATGTTGGACAACTTATCCACGTAGGATTATCAGTCAATTGACCTTCACCAGTCAACTGATATACAAAGCCAGTTGACTGGTCAGGTATAAAAGCCTGATCACCATCTGCCGTTGAGTCTAACTCAACTACCCTTCACTAGTCAACTGGCCAACCCTACCATTCGACTGGTAAACCTCAAAATAGAGGTTTACTCCCTCAAGTGTGATCCCTTCACACTTGTAACTCATTTAGCCTAGACCTCAGTTTTCAAGCCACTTCTATCAGCCTCTTGCCTTCATGCGCTAGCCTTTAAGTGCTTCTATCGACTTAGTCACACTAAGTGCCAAGAGGCTATGCCTCCGGAACTTCACCTTAGCCTCGACCTCAACCTTCAAGTGACTTCCATTAACCTAACCCATCATGCGCTAGCCTTCAAGTGCTTCCATCAGTTTAGTCTTGCTAAGTGCTAAGAGCCACACTCTTGGACTTTCCCTTGCTAACCCATGTTGGACTTTCCTTTGCCAAGTCATAACTTGGACTTTCCCTTGCCAAGACTCCACCCTTGGACTTTTCCTTTGCCATGTCGCAACTTGGATTTCCCTTGCCAAGTATCCATACTTGGACTTCCTTTGCCGATACTATGTTGGACTTTCTATGCCAAGCCTCCATGCTTGGGCTTCTCAAATTGATAACTCCATGTTGGACCTTTTCCATTGCCAAGTTAAACTTAGACTTTTCACCATGACATATATGGTTAAACCATATTGCCAACACAAGTTGTCAAACATCAAAACTCAGCTCGAGCTTAACTCGAGTATAGTCAATCGTGACCTGGGCCGATTGCACCAATAATCTCCCCCTTTTGGATGTTTGACAACACCTTTAAGTTAGGCTAACCATGAGCCAAACTTTAGCCTATTATTCTCCCCCTTTGGCATACATCAAAAAGGTTATAAAAAACCTTATGCCAAAGCATATTAATAATCATCCATTCTCCCCCTTTATAACAAAGGGATTCATTATACCATGATAGATTAACTCCCCCTAAAGGCTAGCTTCCTGTTGGTCATTACACTAACAATGTCTTTGGGAATCTCCTAAGCCTATAGGTAAGTCAACCTTTATATTGACCCCATGATCAATATTGATACATTCGGTCGTAAAGGTCACATCATATCTAGATGGACCATCTTTCCCTTAAGGCTTACTCCCCCTTGACCAACAATGTTCTTGGGAAGTACCTTAGCTTATAGGAGGTCAATAACTCCAAATAAGGGCATAAGTTCAACATTGAACTTTCACATCCCTTAATTTTGAGTTTCAACTCTAATTTAACTTTCCTATCCATTTCATGATGAAATTATACCCTTCTCATGCTTTCCAAAGTATATCATAGGGCTACGAATCATTAACCCACTTAGAGTTAAGAAATATGGCTGAAATAACCCATATTCAGCTATTTTCAGACTCCTCAGTCAACTGGAACAGTAACCAGTCGACTGGAATACCTTTAGTAGCTATGTACAACAAGACTAGCTGACTGATAAACCCTACCAGTTGACTAACAAACCTTCTGTGTGTTGCTACAGTAACTCCTATCGACTGGTGATCCATAACAATTTGTACTCTTACACAGTGACACCAGTCGACTGGTGCTTTACGCCAGTCGACTGGTTTCTGAATAATCAGAAAATAGAAATCAGATTCAAATTTTAGAAATTCATAAGAAAATATATAATTTTCAAAAATTCATGAAATTTCATATACATATTTCTTATATCAATCATTGTTGAGAAAAAATATAAAAAAATAATATTTATTTTCCAAGATTGATACAAAATTAGAAACCATTAAAAATCTTCAATGTTTCATCCCCTTTTGTATAAATTTTCTCAATGATGATTGCTATCAAAAGATAGATTTCACCAAGGGTTTTTAAAATAATTTTAAAATAGTTTTCAAACCCTATTTTGAATCATGGTCAATGGACTAAATATACATGACTTGTACATTAACTTTCCTCATGATTTCTTAATATCATATAATGAGTTTAGAGTTCATTATGATACAATATCAATGCATCTTGAACTTAACTTATTTTCCTACCATCTCACATATGTCTAGGTGTATC
>JBAMHZ010000031.1:1050653-1070742 GCA_037177395.1 Alpinia galanga
CCACTTCAATGCTCCTTATCCAGCGGTTCCTCTGATGCGTTCCATGCCTTCCTTCACTAATTCAAGGACCCGAGCCATAAGGTATGTGAGTTTACCAATGCTTGGCCGCACCAAACTTCTCATGTGTAATTCACTAAGTCCTGCATGACTAAACACACATATTAAATACATAAATAACTTAACTTAAATATTTTGACACGCATATCAAAATCATGATCATCCTTGGGTTGATTGCCCCAACAAATATATGTGTTGGTTTTTACTTGAGAGAAGGTGGCAGATGATTTTGGAAGAACTTTTATCTTATTGAATAGAATAAGATATTCATTGTCTAACATCACCAAGCTAAGATTGCAATGTTGTGAAGCTAAAGTGATAGTTTGTTCTACGTAATTATCATCTTGACTATGAGTGATTTGAGATCACAATTTGATAGTTCTAAAGCTTTTAGAATCATCGACGTTGAGGTATACTTTTATTATTCCATAAGTTTTTTTTACTAGCACCAGATATTCGAGCATTCGGCCCAGCTAATACTGAAGATGGTCAGCCCTGTCCCACAGATCTCTGACGGGGCGCTAAGTAACCCCTAAGCGAGATATGTTCCATTGAACATCAGGATAAATCAAAAAGTACTTGCGTGGGCATACTCAGCAGCTACAGCTTCCTTGGTTTGTCATTCCATTTCAAGGAAAATTCTATAAATACGTTATGGCTGGAGATCAAACCGTGGGTACCTGAGAGCTGAGGTGGACGTACTACCGCTTGAGTTAACAGATTTAAATTATTTTTTAGAGGGGTTAAAAATTAGCATGTGAGATCTAAAAAAATCTATCATTGTATCAATACATTTTGTATGCCGAAGACACAAATTCAAAATTAGAGTTGCATGTTTTCAAGTTTCTTCTTCCAACCAAACCATCAGCTCTTCACTCGATCTAGATGCTTATTATCCAAGTTTGATCTCTAATTTTTAAACTTAGTGACCATCCCAAGTCCAAAGCTCCGATGACTCTTCACTTGATCTGAATGTCTTCCATCACTTAATTTTTTATCTTCATTTTAGCACAATAGATCTTATATACTTGTGATGCCTCGATCGACATAGAGGGCATATTAGATACGATAAATTGACATATTACGGGGCTACCTGATCATAGCCAAAGGAGAGTTCGACCTAAGGGGCCTGGCTAATAGATCGAGCCAAATTAAAATCGGGGCCTAAACTCAATCGGTTGGAATATATGAGCCAACGGCGATGCTTCGTCTCAACAGACGGACACACGAGTTCAAATGTGAATAGACTCGATAGGCAAGAACACATGAAGAGGGCAGCAAGGCATCCGATCATTCACCTTCAGATTTCTATAAAAGGATGTCCATGATACTATGAGAGCACCAAAAGCAAGTTCGAATATGAATACACCACTATATCATTTTTGACTTTCAATCTATTTTCTCATCTTCTTTGATAGAATTTGATTTGAGCATCAGAGAAACTTCATCAAGATTCACCTTTTAGCTCTCTCTTAACTCTTTCTACTATTCGCAGCCATCGAAGACTTTTTTTTTCTTCTTCAGTCCATCAGATCACCAACCCGAAAAAGTTGTCTGACTTGAACAACTGCGAGATGAAATTGCTCGACAACTCAAGGTCGACTTGCTAAGGAAAATCCATCCAACTGACTTACTAGCAAGTGAAGATTCAGTCAACCTACCGAAGTAGAAGCTCATGAAAAGTCCATTTAGAAAATCCAAAGATTTCAACCCACCTACTGGTCCAGTTCGGATCAATGCTTGCTGCAAACACATCACCCTACCGGATGAAAAGCTACCCTTAAATTCATTAGTTAGCTAATTGAAGACTATTATCAACGCATCAAAATATTATTATCCCAATAAATTAGGATTATCTTAGATTATGTGTAGGGCAATGGAATTTTTATCAAGATGAGAAATTGAGCTAAAACACATTTTTAATATTTTATAATCTCATTTCAACCATTCAAAGATTCTAACTTTCATTCTCTAAAAATCATAGTCGTCATAATTAAAATCAAACCAGAAATCTTGAGGATGAAAAGGCCTTAATTTAATTGGATGAAAAATGAAATATTGCGGCTCAGTGGCTTATTATTTTAGCCTTTAGTTAAAAACATTGTGGTGAATGAGAATAGTTAGGATTGAGTGGCATGATTATATGAGTAATGTGACTGATGATCGGATAATTTTGATGCAACAATAAGAGTAACTAAGGGCGTCGATTAGCTAAGGATGTTAGTGGGGTGAGACTAATAATATCCTTATTATCGATATGATAATTTAAGAATGCAAGATGAAAAGAGAGATTGTCCACTGTCCAACTCAAGAGGTTTACCTAGAAGCAGCCTTATTGGTCAAAACAACTTGCTGCTAAACTTCTTCAAAACTCACAACAGAAATCATAGCAAGCTTTCTGGTTGTCAACCTGATTCAAGAAACCAATAAGCTCCATTCTTGTTAAACCATGCCACTTCTACACAAAAACATTAGTGGGTTCTCAAATTACAACACGGCAGTGCGAGGAATTTTGGACGAAACAAATTTCTCTATCACGGTAACACTAGCATAAAAATACAACGCCCCTTAAATCCTTTGAATTTACAAATCGATACGGTATGGAGGCAGCAGTCGCCAGAACAAAGCGCCTAGCCTCCGAAATAATTAATGCTCAACACTCGACACATGCTGCCTTAATTGTCCAATTGACCTCCGATGACTACTTTTCCCAACCCCTAATGGATGGCACATTTCACGACTCCATGGTGATCAACAATGTTATAAGTCAGATTAGTTCTCCATTTCATCTGGCTCTTGTAATAGATACTGCCCGCATGCTTCAACATTTCATGGCGCTGAGGCTAGTGACATTGCAAGAGGCAAGGAAGCTTTTTCACAACCGAAGGTCAGGTAAAAGACAACTTGGTGTTCCAGTATAATTTACAAGTCCCACAGAAGAAAATTTGCCTAAACAAGCCGATGTTGACGAAGGCCCTTCCCGAAATGTGGCTGCATCAACCTAACATACAATCCATTCTTCTGCAACAATGACTCGTGGGTGCCCTGCTCAACTATCCTACCACTATTTATAACCACAATACTGTCCACATGCCTCATCATTGCTGCCCTATGTGCAATGAGAATGGTTGTCTTGTTCCCTATGATCAATGTGTCAAGTGCTTCCTGCACCACTCGACTTGACTCGGATTCTATCGCAGAGCTCGCCTCATCCAACAACAGTATAGGTGCATTCTTTAGTACCACCCTAGCAATGGCAATTCTTTGCTTCTGTCCAGGAGTCAAATCAACCCCTCTCATGCCCACATGAGTGTCATAACCATGTGGCAAGCTGCTGATGAAATGGTGTGCATTTGCGATCCTCGCAGCTTCTTTCATCTCAGCTTCAGTTGCATTGTGCCTTGCATAAATTATATTCTCTCTTATGGTTGTTGAAAATATAACTGGTTCCTGTTGAACCAGACCCATGTGGCCTCGCAACCATCTCAAGTTAAAAAGCTTCAGATCTCGTCCATCCAACAAAATTTGCCCACAAACAGGGTCATAGAATCTCTCAATTAGTGATATTATTGTGCTCTTTCCAGACCCTGATACCCCCACTACTGCTACTGTTTGCCCCCCGCTCACCTTAAGATTGAAGTTACTTAGAATCATCGCCTCAGGTCGTGTTGGGTAAAAGAAATCTACATTTCTGAACTCAATGCTTCCATATATATTGGGAGGGCTTATACCAGCATTGTCATCCGAATCAATCTTTGGTACACGATCTATGATTTCAAATACTGAAGTAAGAGCCTTCCGTCGCTTTAGTATGTAAGGTGCAAGACCAAATGGCTCCACCAAAGCAAAGGTTGCAAATGTAAAGACAATATACTCTTTAAGGGCTGTTTCTATTTTGATTCGGCCATTGTGTACTGACATAGCTGTGTACCAAAGAAGAAGAGCATTGCAGGCGAAAAGAAGGAACTGCGAGAAGCCAAAAGCAAAGCCAATTGCCATTCCAAGGATGAAATTCTGTTTCAGTATAGTAGAAAGATGCAATCTGTACAGCTCCATAATCTTGTTACCAGCACAAAAAGCAACAACTGTATAAATATTTCGTACTGCATCCTCAAGAACCAAAGATGCTTTCCTGTGCATCTCTTGAATTCCCTTTGAAAATCCAGCAAGCCACATTTTCTGCACTTACAGAAACTAAATAGTAAGGATACTATAGCAGATGCACTCACGTCAATCTATAAGACGGTGATAAAAGAGCATTAGTATAAGCAAAAGATAATATTCGGACGGTGAGAAACATGTGCATACAGCACAATCAATACTCATCTAAAGCAAGAAACTTAATCGTAGTAGAGGATTGAATTAAACCAATGTCTATGCAAATGGTTCTAATATTCATAGCTGGATGCATGAATTAACTAAACGTAGTGTCCAGTGTGATAGAAAGATTCATTTACCTTCCAAAAGTCAATCATGAGAATTATAATGAGAAAATAGCCAAAGTTACTATACATGATCGATGAGATTCTCTTAAATTCACACCTTTCTTGCTCATCTTACTTTGTAACCTTTTATCAAACAAAAAAAAAAAAAAAACTACTTGTAATATGTTTTATACATATAACATTTCAGATTGAAAGATCCATCAAAATGACCTAAAAACCCCTGCAACATTGTACTTGTCCCCCAATATTATTTTTTACAATATTCTCATGGCTTTAATCTTGGAAAACATGTGAATAATGGAGAATTAGTAAATAGATTGACAAGTACAAATAAGTTGTCATGCTAAAGGAACACATACAAACAAAAAACAATCATTAAAGTCCCATTAAAGAAGAAAACTAGCTATATTGCTATTTACGAAAAATTCACAATGTTCAAAAAACTAAGATATTATTTGTATCTGATCAGGTAGATAGATTAGATTCAAATTGATGAGAAAAAACTAAAAAAATAAAAGTGAAAAAATACTATTCTAGAGTAATAAGAATAAAACTAATATCATCACTTATTAGATATTTAATATCCCAGTGATAATATGATATTCACACCAAAAAAGTAATAATATGATATGCGACTATTTATTAAATAATATACAATTGCTAATATATCAACAATACTAATAGATTTAACAAAATTTACCATTAATAATATTATCAATAGTTTCACAACATATATGATATTAATGTCATTTTATTATCTGGTACATAGCATAATATATATGAATTGAGACAAATAATATCAATAATAAATTAGTGATAATAATAATGAAAGAATAATAGACATAAGATACAAATAATACCGAATTTTATCAATAAAAATTATTAAAGGCACAAATCAAATAAAACTATTATATGAAAACATTAATCCGATATTTATTGATCCAATATAAATATTATTTACAATTAATATGATATTATTAATTTAATTATATCAAATCCTATCAGTATAATATTAAATGTTAAACTTATTGCCAAACAGTATCTTTTTATTATGGATATATGAATGTTATCATTATTTTTTTTAATATCCATGCCCAACCCAACCAAATTGTCATTTGACACTTTTTGTCCACTCTAGTTTGCACCACACCATCTTCATCAGGAAAAAAGAAGAAACCTTCTCATCTTCATTTGGACCACTCTCACAAAAACAGCCTTCTTCTTACTGCTCCCTTTGCAGAAGTCCTCTTTCTCTATCAACTCTATCTCTTGATGCCCAAAAGATTCTCAAGTTAGAACCGATCATTTATTGAGATATCAACTTAATTGTTCCAAAATTCTCCCAGTTCCTGTTGGATCCAGCTAATCTTTTGCATTTTCTTCATAAATTTGGCAAAAATCAGTTTGTTTCTTGTTGTGCCCGGTGTTTCAGCTCAAATTGGATTGGCATTTACAATTCTTATAAGCCAACCAAGTCTAAAACTGAAACCCTATGATTTTGCAGCCTAAAAAAACTCCATCAAACTAGTACAACAACAAAATGAAAGCCATCTATTTGTTGCTGCTATATAGATTTTTCATTCATCAAGTGAAAATTCATCAACGTTTGACACAAACACAAGCCTAGATTAAAAAGTGTAGCACCCTTGACAGCTAATGGTAAACTAGGTTAAAATCTGCAAATCCATTGATGGGAGATCTAAGACAGAGAAATGGAGGAAAACAATATTAATAAATTCCTCCAAGTTGTTACTAAGATACCAGATTCTCTAATAAAAAATCAACTTGGTGCATTACTTAGCAACCAAGCAGCTAAGAAAAAAAAATGCCTTCAGGTGACAAAAATCAAAGCTCTCTAGCTGAGAGACAACATCATGCAGTATGAAGAAGTCACACGCAGAGTACACTTAGGGTGTGTTTCCTACCAGCAAAGAAAAGGAAGTAAATAAGGTGACAAAAAGGTTTGCTCAGCCGTAATTTCCTCTATATGCTTTAATGGAGGTAAGATAAAAATTGGAGAGAAGTCCCTATGTTTCCTCTATATTGATTCCATCCAAATTGGGTGGAAATCTCACATTCACATGGCATGGAACTCAAATCTCAGCTTGAAAAAAATTCAGGAAAAAAATAATTTCAAATCTATTTATTTTTTAAAAATTTTTTTGTCATAAATAAAGTTTTGAAGGGGAGTCTTGGCCTAGCAGTAAAATTACTTCCTTGTGACCTAGAGGTCATAAGTTCGAGTCATGAAAACAGTCTCTTGCAAAGCAGAATAAAGTTGCATACAATAGACCCTTCTTTCTCAGGATCCCATATGGCGGAAGCTTCGTGCACCGGGCTTCCCTTATGACAAATGAAGTTTTTTTTTTCCTCCCTCTATAAGGAAACATTTAGATGGAAAATATTTCACAATTTTTTCTATGATTTTTTTCATTATCCTCTATCTCTCTCTATTTGTTTCCTCCCTCTTTCTTTCCCTAGTTGTTTCCTTCCTTTAGAAGAAAATTTTGATGCACAAAACCCCCCACCAATGTAGTCCCGAGGAAAGATTGAACCACATTAGGTATGTTATATATAGGGTAAAATCTTGCTCTGTATTGCAAGAGGTCATTTCCCTCGATTCAAATATATATATGACCACAAGGTCACAAGGCAATAATTTTACCGTTGTGCCAAGACTCCCCTTATTCCTTCATTTAGAAACAAAGCCTTAAAAATATAAGCTTACACACAAATAACACTTTTACAACATCCATGATGCACAATTGCAAAGATATAATGATATGAAAAAAATTGAAACCATGGAGATCTTGAACACACCAGCAACAGCTTCCACAGATTATATTCAAAATATAAAATGCATGCAACATGAAAACTGTATCGACTTATAAACATGAAGAAAGCAAATGATCTTTTTTTATAATCAGTTGCATACCTGTGCAACAGCAGAAACTGTTAGAATGGGTAGAGTTGCAAGTGCAACAAGTGCCACACGCCAATCTAACAGCAAACCTATAAGAAATGCTACGGCAACAGCAGCAACATCTTGTACTAATATAGAAAGGCGGTTGCTGAATGCAGCACGAACATAGGTTGCATCATTCGCTAATCGCATTGACAATGTATCTGCACTATTTTCTTCCTCATCAAACCACTCGACCTCATTGTGCAAAATTGCTTGAAAAGATAAAAAGTTAGGTCGTAGAATGTATAAAAATGCAATCATGAAATGCCTTTTTGCAAAAAGAAAAAATTACCAGAGAACATCATCCTCCTAACTCGTTCGGTCATTTTCTCTCCCATTATACCAAAGTAGAAGTGTTGCAAAAAGTTTGCAATCACTGTAATGATACCCATGCATGCAATGATCAAGCACCACCTATTTACTTCGTTGTGAACATCATGGACACCTATTCTATAATATGCTGCTACTATAAGTGCAATAGCATAAGCAAGGAGAGGATTGAATGATCCAAAAATTGCAGCACCAATGCTTCCTAGAAGAGCATAAAGCCATTCAGCAAAACTGAGTTCCACAAGCCGCCAAAATGATGGAGATTTCTGTTGTTGAAAGTCATTCGCCTCTTTCTTTTTAACATGCACCATATCAAACGGATTAAGTGGACGGCTGAAAGTATTTGAATGAGAACGTTCATTTTTAGGGTCAGATGTGAGAAGCGGGGAAACAGGAGATTCTGGGTCTGATGTTTTTGAAAATTGCCTGTTAATGGAATGAACATCTAGTTTGGGAAGCTCAGGCAACCTCATCTCTAAGCTGTCCTGTCTTTTGATAGATGGAGATTTTTCAGACACCATCCCATTTTCCACCCTTGGTTCTGGAGGTGGGCTATGAGTCTTTGATGACTCATGTGAGTTATAACTAGCATCTTGCTGCTTACTTACATGAAGATCTTGTCCTCTCTGAAGGGAAGGTGACTTTGACAAATTAGGAGATAATGGTTCTTGAAGACTATGAGTTCCTGATAAAGCCTTCTCAGTTTGAAGATTTGAATCTTTATAATTTCTGATGGGTATCCTAGAATTTTACAGAGACAATAATTATTCCCTGGAAATTATTAGAGTTTGGAAGAAGCCATCTAGGACTAAAAACTAAATGACTGTATAAATCTTGGAATTAACATGCATAAATTTCAGGTGCAAGTAGAGTGAATGCAATATGAACACAAATCATCGACTAAAGAAGGAGAATGCCTTTATTTGAACACCTACATTTTCAGCAAGAAAATCATAAAGTATTTCAAGTAATTCAGAGGAATATTTATAGGTTAACAACGTGAACGACAGAGGAATCCTTTTTTTTTATACTTTCGATCTATGTAATTCAGATTTCATCAAATGAAGTGTGATTTGTAGTGAATGACTGAACAATCTTAAGGTAAAAGAATGAAAGGTCTGCACTTTTTTCGCATATTGAGGGCCTACATGGGAAAGAGATAATTGTCATACGCAACAGAAACAGGATAAATTTGGCTCAGAACTCATGTGGCTAACATTACCGACTACTCGTGGTTTGGGTGATGACAACTGTGCTTTGAGATAGTGCACAGTGGAAACAAAGTTCAATTCATGTGCACCAGGCCCAAGCAATTAAGGTATTGACATGGTTTAAAATCTGGTACCCTATTGGGTGAAACGGCGAAACATATTGTTCCAATAAAATTTTGAACCTCAGTGCTCCTCAGCGCCGACAATGTCTCCTTTGTGTTAATCATATCGGCAAGTATCATTTCATATCCTTTGTGTAGTTTGCCTACATACAAGATAATTTCAAAATTGTAATATTCAAAATACATTTTTTATTTTTCTACTTTAAATTACTCTAACTTAGATCACCTCAGGCTGCCCAAACCTGTTACCTCATACACTCCCATATGCAACTTGTACTCAAGTAGTTTGTAGAGTAGATCAATTAGTATTTGTTATAGTTTCAACCTTTTTCACAAGTTCTTTACATGGTTATAGCATATGGTTTTTGTCATCTCTTTTCTAAGCTAGCTAAATGATTTAGTACCACATTGTTAGTTTATCCATTAGGTATTATGTTGGGGTCTAATTCTTCAGCTGTATAGTGAATTACATTCTCTATTCTTCTCAAGTTATTATCAAAACAAAGCAATGTTTTAAGCTAGGATTTCTTCTTTCCAATTCCATTAGAGAGATTCCAGAACTCAATTTTACAAGGTGACAGCCCCTGGTCTCCCATGCCTCTTCTTCATATCTCAGTTTACTTCAACTTCCCTTCCTTGACCACCATTTGATCTACAATCTTGTGTTAGTCCTACTACAACAACAACACGCTCCTTTAGATTTGCTTGATCCTGCTACTCCCTTGAAAGATTGAGGGCAACTTCTGTCTCAGTGTCCCACATAAAATCCACATTACAGCAAACTAAATTGTCTAGCTCACTGCATCCCCTGACCTTCTTGGTTTCTTTTCTGCTTCTAAGCTTCTCATTTCGTTCCCCTGCAGGTCTTCATGGAACTGGAAGAGGAGATAATTGGAGGGTCATCATCTTCTCCTACCTCCTTGCAAGATATAGGCAACTTCTGTCTCATATGCAGGAACTGAAAGAAGTTTTCCTTTCCTCCACCTCCTTCAACACCACACATTTACGCATCACTGTGGCTTTTTGTGATGCTCGCCAACAATGTTGCAAGTGGTCTAGAAATCCAAGGAAGCACCATGCTTCTTGTATTTATGAAGAGAAAGGAATTTTTGTCTTTTTATCGAATTATCAGTTCTTTAACTTATTATTCCAGTTCACCTGAACAAATGAAAGGATTGATGATAGATGTATTATCGTCTGAACAAGCAAAAGGGTAGAATTAACCCTCGTCCATCTACCCATTAACCATCTATCCTTCAATTTATCTGCCCTTCCACCAAACAAGCCCTAAGGTTGAGGATTGAGTTAGACTCTAATAGACTAAGGATAAATACCCAAACCCCCTATGGGCATGAATGGACTATCCTTTGAGTAATTTTTTTTATTTCTTGGAAAAGTCAAAAAAGATATTATAAACATGTTTTGACATTGTTTTTTCCATTTTCTATTTTGCATTTTTTTCTCTTGGAAAGAAAAGCTGGAAAACTTTCCCAAAGCAAACAAGAGTTCCCTTCCCAGCGTTTCTTTAAAGAGAATAAAAGA
This sequence comes from Alpinia galanga, assembly GCA_037177395.1. Classification (NCBI taxonomy): domain Eukaryota; kingdom Viridiplantae; phylum Streptophyta; class Magnoliopsida; order Zingiberales; family Zingiberaceae; genus Alpinia; species Alpinia galanga. Next base: position 1,061,326 of record JBAMHZ010000031.1, read on the forward strand.
TGGAAGGAGCTTGAATTTTTAAAAAATAATAATAATTGTAAAAATTTTAAAAATAATTAAAACTATTGTGGCTTAGATATGAAGCCTGTGGTACATGAACAAAGAATTTATGCCCCAATGGACAGATACTAATTTGAACCAAACTGGGTCAAGACATCCTACTCCTTTTCCTTCTTTCCCTTCATTATCTCCAAATAAAATTGAGGAAAGAGTTATTAGGAAAATATTTCTGCCACCTTATTTCAGTCCACATTTCCTTTCCTCGTAGGAAAATATCTCTGCCACCTTATCACAAATCTGTAGAACTTTTATCAATTCTTTCTATTAATTAAAACGCTGAAAACTAGAATAATCATTATCTTACATTTTCTAGTACCCTCCTTTCCTTTTTTGAGCAAATATCGAAACCATTCATTCACGTTTCTAACCATTTCTTTTTCTCATCATTTGTGTCTGTTTAAGAGTAGGCATTAGAACTCAACATATTTCCTTTTGATTTACAAGCTCTTTCCTCCATTCATTTCTTTCTCTACTCTCGAATGGACACAACCTTTGCTCATGCACTTTTCTAGCATCTCCTTTGTCAGATTAGTATGATCGCTATATATATATATATACCCTGCATGTGCCCCAATGCACGCCAGTATGCGCGCCTGAGGGGCGCGGCCACATGGCATCAGCGGCCGACGCTGCCACATGGCGGGCGCCCCTCAGTCGAGCATGTAGGCATGCACCGAGAGGCGCACAAGATATCAAGACCATATGTGGGTGTGTGTGTATTTTAAGAATGCATACTGAAACCTTAATGACTTAATGCCTATTTGGCCCAGGTTATTTTCATTAACAAGTTGGACACAAATATCTATGTTCAACTTGAGGGAGAGTGCAGAGTTAAAAATAACATGCAAGTTTTTAAGTTAATATGAAGTCACACATTGATAATTAAGTCCTATATATCTGTAATTACCTTTTTCTACTCAATATAATACAACTTTCCCTCTTGACTCTCTATACCATTACCTGTCGAGACACAAGACAGCCCTTTTTCCATTTTCTCTGTCAATTCTCAAGTAATAATTTTTCTTTGTTCAATAGCAATTCCAGTTCCAGTTCTACTATTTCAGACATGGTGAACCTTATCTAGCAGATTATAATATGTTTTTTTATTCCTCAGCTATTTCATTACTCAAATCACTTTGTGTTGCTAGCTGAATGATTGTCACCACCCCTATAAGTAAATATTCCATACTCCATGCAAGCAAATTGACCAAGGCATGATGTTTCTTAAGATAGTAACGTGTGACAAATAAAAGCAAGACTGTATATATGAGTTTACCTGATTTGTCAGATAAGCCTATAAAAACAATGTCCAATTTTCTAAGTTGTCATGGATTCTTGAAGTGGCATTTCAACAAGTCGAATCTGGGTCACCACAACAACCCGAAATATGAATTCAATTCTAGTCATAGATGAAAATAGCACAATCAAGATATTGATCATGTAACAGATAAGAAAGATGTCTATTTGGTCATGAATATATTTAAAGCAATGCGTGTTATCCATGTTGGTGGTTAACTATAATCAACAAAAAAACTAAAACTTCTTAAACGGTTATTAACCTAGTCAACAAAACAAATCAAATTAAACTCGCAAGAGAAATGGAGGGCCTCTGATATCCAGAGAAGATAGTCTGAAGTATTTAAGGTATATTTCCTGTCAAAAAGAAGTCATATGGAAGATTAAACTTTGGTCTCAACTTACCTCTTAGGAAGCTTTGCAGCCTCCTCACATCTCAAAAGTTCAGCATACAGACCATCAAGGCTCAGTAGCTCATCATGAGTACCCATTTCCACAAGTTGACCTTCTTCCATTACTGCAATATAGTCAGCATTACGGATAAGACTAAGGCGTCTAGCTATTATTATAGTGGACCTTCCCAGCATGAGAATATCTAAAGCTTCTTGGACAGCACTTTCTGCCTCAAAATCAAGTCCACCTGTGACCTCATCCAGTAAAAGTATGGAAGGATTTGAAAGCACAGCACGAGCAATTGAAATCTTTATTTTTTGTTCTTCCGTCAATGTTAAACCAGCCTTGCCAACCTATATTGCATTAATTACACAAGGCAGTAGAAGATTACATCACAGCTTAAGGTGAAACTTAGTGCAAAATGTACCTGTGTTTCGTATCCCATTGCAAGAGAACTAATGAATCCATGTGCATGAGCTGTTTTAGCAGCCTCCTCAATCTGATCAGAAGTAGCAGATCTTCCATAGGCAATATTATCCCTGATGCTCAAACTTAACAAAGCAGGCTCCTGGGTAACTAGTCCTATTTGGCTTCTTAACCACTCCAGCTTCAAATTTTTTATATTCTCCCCATCCAACAGAACTTCACCTGCATCAAAGCATCCAGGTATCACTCAACTACGCCATTTAAATGATCTACCTCTAAAGTGAAAGAGGGAAAGATGGCAAAAATAAGCAAACCAAGTGTTGGATCATAGAATCGCTCCATCAGAGGAATAATACTGCTTTTTCCAGAACCATTGCGACCAACAAGAGCCACAGCCTTTCTAGCAGGTATAGTTAGGAAGAAGCCACTCAATATGGGAATTTCTGGTCGAGAAAGATAACTGAAATATACATTCCTGAACTCAATATTTCCTTGCACTGAAGCTAGAATGCTACCCTCCTGATTAATAGAAGAGTTTGAACGGCTTATCATCTCAAAAAGTCTATATGCAGCAATTCTTCCTTGTTCAAATGAATAGAAGTTTGTAGCCGCTTGATTTAATCCACTATATGTGACAAAATACCAATAAAAATTACAACAAAGTGGCAAGAAAAAATGATGTATGTATTCACACATAGGACACTTACAGTCCACTTAAGATTACAGCAAATAAAGCTGTCACGATCTCACCGCCATTAGCTTTGTGATGTGATATAAGGAACCTCCCAACCCAAAGTTGCAAAGCACAAGAACATATAGCAAGTCCATATGTGAATCCAAGACCAAGGCCTTGTACGAGACTAATCAATATACCATATCTAAGCGTAGCCTGAAGTGAGGTTGCATAGGAATACTTAGCAAGTGTTTCATTTGTGAAGGCATATAATGTCCTAATGTATGAGATCGCCTGCAAAACAAAAAAAAACAAACAAACATTTTAGCTACTGAGGTACAAGGCTACAAAATTCTAATTAATGCATTTTCCTTCACATGTGATTGTATTTTCTAAAGATAACTAATTGTACAAAAAATAGCCGACTCCACCTAATGGGAATAAACTTGGTTGTTGTTGTTGTTGTAACCATCTGTACAAAAAATAAAGGACTTAGTACAGTTTTTAATCACCCCAAACCAAAAGAGACAATCAAAGGATACTTGACAAGGATGAAAACATTAATATATAAATCAAATTGGTTGCTTTATCCTTGATCAGGACAGAATCCAAATAGACCAACCAAAGATACTATTCTTTTACAAATATTTGGACCAACCGCTCTGGGATCTTAACAAGCTAACTCAAACAAACTATGACCACTCTTGACCAATCTTAACTCATATGGTTCTTTTAAAAGCAATCCTGTAATGCATTTTTGGATCAACTGAGCACAGTCAAATAATATTGGTGATCCTGGACTCAAACTTAATAAATCATAGCAACCTGCTTAAGTGATATAAAACCGCCTCTAAGAAAGGTCAAAAGTAGGAAAAGGATGAGTAGTCAAACCAAAGTAGCACTGGCACACATTAAAAGCTTAAAGGAAATATGATTTAACCACAGGAAATCAAAACCTGTTCTGCTATGCTTGCTGCTTCGGCATAAGCATCTTGAATATTTTCAGCAAGCCTATGAAGAAAAATATTAGATATCCCTCCAGCTGCAACAATAAAAGGACCACTTGCAAGGGTCAGAAGTGCTATCTGCCAACAGTTAACCAAACCAATGATAAGGCCACCAAAGAATGTTGCCATGTTATGAATATAGTTTCCAACCTGCAAAATTGCATCATTAGCACAGAATGACAGCATGATGTGAAATCTGGAAGAAGAAAAAAAGATTTGAGTTTTTTTTTTCTTTCTCATTAATATGACTCTGTAAAAGAGAGAATCATCTACCACAATGTGTTACAACCTTCTCACTTAGAGCAGACTGGATGAGCAGGACATCACTCAGTACTTGACTAACTATATCTCCATTGTTCCCGTATGTATCAAAGAAACTCATGTCTTGGTTTAGTAAGACCTGAACATACTTTGACCTTATGACTGCTGTCTGCCTTTCACCAGTGAGAATCCAGCAAGATACCTCTACAATCAAATCAATCATTATATGCATGAAGAACTGCAAACTACTGAGAATTGACAAATTCAAATTTGTTTTGATCATACCTATCCAACCAGCAACCAGAACAGAAATAGAAATATAAACGATGTACAACGCATGCTGCAAATGACATCCAGATATTAAAGCCTCAAACAAGAGGTTTGCTTTATACAATAATTAAGAACAAAGCAAATAAAGAACAAAGAAATTTTTAAATCCAGTTCAACAATTTAACTAGAGGCTCACCATCAAGCAATATCCTTTTATGATCAAAGGACGAGGATAACTAGAAAAATAAAACTTTTGTATATAAGCAATAGGATATGTGACCAAAGGTCCATAGGTAGGAGCACCCGATTCAAACAAAAGCAAATGCATTACTTTCATGAAGAAATTTAGGTATTTTAAATCTCAGAAACCAAGACCGGAATGGAGTCAGTGCACATTAGGAATAATATTTGAATTTTGAATTTCAAGTGGTTTGAAAATTAATTGAATTATTTGATAATTCATCTGTTTTGGTAATCAACTAATGATTACTATATTTCCTGAATTGCTTAGTTGTTTCCTAGAAAAGTATTCCTGTATCTCATGGAAAGTCAACTACTAAGGATTCTATTTTTCCTTCTTTGTGAGGTTTGTGTTTGTCTCTGTGCTACATCAATTGGCATCAAAGTCAAATTCCTAATTCGGTATCCATACTGAATTGGTAGATCTCATTTCGTCCTTTTTTCAAGTTTATCAAAAAAAAAAAAAAAACTCTTCCTCTCCATGCTTGTGCCCTAGGAAATGTTTCAGCCATTAGTTCCAGCAAATAAAATTTATGTCACATCCAGCAACCATTGCTTTAATCTCACCGCAAGTACCTATAGGAGGCCCTAAAACCTATCAAAAGCCCTCTAGGACCTTCTTCAAGGTGTCAGAATGGATCATTGCCTCTGGTTGCACCTTAGATCTCCCACGGTAAAGCTTCAACCAGCGTCGATGCCCACCACAGCAGTTCGTGCCACCCACTTCCTCCCACAGCACTGCAGATGGATCACAAAAACCCTAGATCACCTGTAGACTCCATTGTAGCTCTCGTCAAACCTCCATTGCAGTTGTTCTCCACTCACCAGCCACTACAACTACAACGCTCATTCCGCATGACATCAAGCTGACAAATTGCTATTTCTCTACTTCTTGTGCAAGACACTAAAGCCTAGCCCCACCCCGCTTAAAATATTTGTCAATGCAAGCTTCCAACCTCCTCTAGATCCCTAATGGAGATGCCAACCATGTTCAAAAAAAGCATTTCCGGCACCTCAGGCCACACACAAAACATCCCCAGACTTGTGGGATTAGCCCGATTTAATGTCATCCCTTGATATTGGGAAATATTCCAGATTAGGCCTCTAATTTGTAAATTAAAAATTAGCTGCTTGTCAAGATTAGACCCTCTAATTTGTAAATTCGACATTAGCTCCTTGTCAAAATTCTTGAAATTGTTCAAAGAGAAAATTCTTATTCAAAAGTCACGTGGTATCAACTTTACAGAGAAGATACATCAACTCAATAATTTCATTCGTTCATTAAATATTTCTTTTTTAATTTAGTTACTTTAGTTGATCGCTAGGCATTTATTATTTCCAACATACCATTTGTTCTCTCCAATTCAAAAAAAAAAAAACTAGCTTGTTGATTTGCTTAGTTTTCTACTTGTTCCTTTAATTTATTGAGTTAATTTTATAATTTTCATTATTTGTCAAACTTATACATCTGTCATAACAAAAAAAAAAAACAACATAAATAGCTGGTAGGTCATGTAAGCTATTCGAATACAAGTCTATGGCCCTAAAATCTAGAGTAGCTGAACTAGATAATTTAATGAGCATGTTGTGAGCGTATTCAACAAATTACTAAGGAAAAATATTCTAAGTCAATAGATTATACACCTCATATAGTGAGGTCACATAAATCATTCATCAATGTTATTCCACTATGGAAGAAGTACAACCTGGTTGTTCAAACTTCAAGACCCTAGTTTCATTGGTTGTCTAGACACAAAGGCATGTCTCAATTGGGTCACTAAAATAGAGGACTATCTTAACTTTGTATAATATGAGCCAAAAATTGAATAAGCATGATTTTCAAAAATTTAACTTGTCATTTTGCCGAAGAAGTACTAGCAAAATGGTTAGAACTATTGCATAATAAGAGATAAACCCATCAAGACCTGCGTAGAGATAAAACAAATATCGATAGAAAAGTACGTTCCAACAAACTTTAAAGATCATGAATGCACTGTGTGGATTAGCCTCACACAGTTATCCCTAAGAGTAATAAAGCACCAAAGTAAGCTCGAGAACTTGCATAATCCTATATTAGATTCTAAAGAATCCCTTATCCATTTCACCAACAGACTTTAAACTAAAGTCTAATAAAAATTTAGGTTATTTGCTTCAACATCAATAGAAGAGGCTTGTCATAAGGCCATAAAGATTAACTCTTAGCACATCTACCTTCCAGCCATCAGACTCCTCAACCAGCAGCACACCTCTTTATAGGGTGTCTCTAAAATTTAAAAAAAAAAAACAACTAGCTTGAGTCGCCCTATAGTTGTCATCCAGTGAGCAGAAGCTATCACACAAACCCCTAATAGACCAGAGATTCTCAATTATAGTATATAATGCTACAATTTTCATGGCAAGAGTCACATAATATCAAAATGGCCTTACAAAATTCTACCATTAGATCCCAAACACAACCCTCAGAATGAAGTAACTTACTATCTTATTCCAAATAGCGATGAAGGGATTAATCCCTTAAATGAACATCTAAAGGGTAAGGGAGGTGAGGGTAAGACTATAGGATTGCACATAATACTACATTTTGTTTACACCCATAATTAACGATATGTGGAAATGCACTAGCATCTTCAATACTTAAGCGAAATGTGAAAACAAGGCTTGCAAGATTGTCAGTGGAAGTTGCATGGTTGTAGTTTCCACACAAACTCTCTCTAAAATCCAAGTTACATCGGATGATATCAAATTCATTGATATTTGAACCCTTTCAAGATAGGCTCATATGCCAATAAAGTAAATGTGTAATTATTTACCCATGAGTTTTTCTCATGTCATCATCAATCAACCTTTGCCTTTAAGATCTCTTTATTACTCGTTAAAGGGCAATCCAATGCACAAAACTCACACCTATACAGGGTCCCGGAGAAGAGTTTGATTGCATTGGATCTATTGTACACAGTCTTACCCTGCATTGCAAGACCTGAACTCATGACTTGGAGATCATATGGTAGCAACTTTATCGTTGCGCCAAGGCTTCTCTTTATTACTCATTCCAAGAGAGAAAAACAATTATTTATTCAATTAAAATGGGCGAAATGTTGGGTCGTACTTGGCTAACCCAAATGAACCCAAACCCAATCTAAGCTAGTGACAAATACGAGAGAAAAAATACTTATTTATTCAATTCAAATGGATGAAATGTTAGATTGTACTTGACCAACCCAAACAACCCCAAGCCTAATCCTCAGCCTATAACGAGGCCAAGCTGGTGACAAAACTAAGCCCACCTTCTAAGCAAACCCTTCACTTTCTCCCAATCTCAATTTAAGATAAAAGGTAAGGAGTTGAGGATAATGATAATTTTAGTAGCATTGGATCTTAGTCTAGTTCCTCAACAAACAACCACCTCCATAAGTCAAAATGATTCTATACAAGTTCTAGGATAACTCATGAAGAGTTACTAACGAAATTCACCACTTGTGCACATGATTCATCATGTTAAAACTTAGTTGCGAGATCACAACTATTGAATCCCCATACGACCATATAAAAATGCCTCAAAAAGTCTATAGAGCTTGATTGAGAATGGTTGAATTAAATAAGCAAATCAAAGAATTTTACAAAAAGGCTTCCTTAAGGAGAGTTTAAGTACTTGCGTCATCCATGTTTTATTGACAGCCAAAGGAGATAATTCATTAAGAATATACATCGATAATCATGTCATCAACATGGACATTGTTAAGTATAGATTTCTTATTCCTAGAATTGATGAAATACCGACGTAGGCAGAGTAGCGGGGTGGTGTTAAACCTTCCACGGGTAGCGTTAGGAGGAAACTCGCAAACAAAGAGGCTCTGCCACTTGGTTAAACGAAACCAAACAAACGATATTATTCCAAAACCAAAAGTATGCTAACAAGAGCCCTAACTCCTGCTTAAATAACTTAGGAAAGGAGAAAAGTTCAAAACAAATAAAAAAAGTTCAAAACAACTTAAAAAATAATAAAATCCTAATTGGGAGGCAGCACACCATGGCCTGGCCATGTTGTCGTGTTTCCTGCTAGAACCTTCTATTAGATTCCAGAATGAGACATGCCCGTGGTAAGGGGTACTGTCAGCCGTGTTAGCTACTAGAGGGCTCTAATTCATTTCTCCAAGGCTCATAATGAGTATGCTCACGCTTGGAGTCATCCATGGGGATGTCAAAAATCTTTTTTGGTGGCCTCAATTGTCCTTCGTCATTAGTTAGGAGACGATAGGATCCATCATAAGATATGAATGATTTGAATTGCTGGATGTCCCTACATCAGATGCTCTGGGTTGAAAAGAATTCGTCCTTGAGTTTGGCTTGATGGCACTACTCGTGCATGGACTCTGACTCTTTTATTGGGATTCTAGTACAATCTTTTTTCATTGGAGAAGAATGATATAGGTGTTCTTTTGTCCCTCATGGACAGCTTTGCGATCATATTGATAAGGTCATCCCAATAATATGTGGCACACATTCATCGTCACAACATCACATGAAGCTTGATCATGGTAGTTGTAGTCAATAGAAAAAGAAAGAAGACATCTTTGCTCTATGATTACCTCGCTTTTCTGGTTTAGCTCAAATAACTTATATGGCCTCGGATGATGATCGGTCTTTAATTGTAACTTCTGCAAGGTATTTTTGTGATATCGCTAGAAATAACGCCAATATTAAAATAGCAGAAGAGACGAAAACCCTAGAAGCAGCCTGAGAAGGTGCGAAGTGACCGAAGACCTAACAATCCGAGAGCACATTAAGTGACCC
>JBAMHZ010000031.1:1158541-1169220 GCA_037177395.1 Alpinia galanga
AATTTGTGCTTGCATTCGTTCACACAGCTGTTTGTGAAAATTTGATAGTATGCATTTTCACAGTCGAAGAAAATTTGGGGAGCATCAGGCAGAAGCATGGTGGTCGGAAAACCGTGAAAAGGTCTACGAGAGATACAATGTTCGCGGATCAGATAGGGCATCAACAGCAGTTTCTTCTAATCATTCTGTACATAAATCATAAGAACATCATTTGTGTACCTGCAATGCTTAGATGTTGGTTTGATCACCCAAAGGCAAAGGAGCGAAAATCCCAGGTGCCTTATTAAGCCTTACTCGATCGTTCCAACATTGATCTACGATCTGCACTCGATGCAGTACATACATAATTCAAGATGTATGCTCTCTTCTCATGAATCTTTTAGATCGGGCCATTACCTATTGTAATGCAATGTACATACAGTATCTCAGAGATGAGAACAATAGGTAGCAGCCTTTTTCTTCCTATTAGTAGAGATGAAATTTCTTTTTAAAATGTAGAATGCCCTTTTTTCTTAATGATGCTGCATTTTAACAAATCCTTCTATTCTTCTTGATACCTAGAAGCTCGATTATGGAACTGCATAGGTCGATAGTTCTACAAGCTTAATGGATTTGTGTCATCAACTCTGATTGCTGCTGCTATTGTACTGCTGTGTGAATGAACCCCTCTCAACCTTGTCGTCGTCGCAGCTGATGAAGAATCAAGATTTGGTAAGTAAACTTGCTAATTCTAAACAAACACTGAGATAGGTGTTAGATTTGCAACCCTGATTCATAGAACAACACAAACATTAGCGTAACCAAAATCCTGGAGACAGGTTTATGCTGCTTTGGCCTGAGAATTTTTTGGAATTTGCTCAGTCTGCCATTCAAAGTGATGTGGCCCCTCTCAGGTTACTAAATCCCCAGACATGTCCTGCTTTATTTGTTTATTTTTATTTGCCTCTTTCTCTTTACCTTTTGTTTGTTTTTTGTTTCCTCTTCTCTCATGGCCAACCTCATCTCAAGGAGACATGCACTCTTTACTTTATCCCTTTTCCATCACTGCTGATGGAAGAGAATAGGATTCAAGTGAAAGGGGATCAACTGTGTAGATGAAAAAGAAAGAGATTGAGATAAAGAGCAAGGGACAGAGGAAAGGAAAAGAGAAAAAAAAAAAAGAGGAAAATATGAAACTGGCTCGTGTCTGGACTGGTGGCCATGAGTTCGCAGCAAGACCTAGCCATAAGCTTGCAGTCAGGTTATGGTCGCGAATTGCAGCCGGTCTACGGCCACGAGTTGTAGCTAGTCCGTGGTTGCGCGTCGTAACCAGTCTATGAGCTTGTGTTGTTGGGGGTTAAGGAAACATGGTTTGGTCTATTTCAATCCATCCTTCCTTTACCTCTACCTTGAGCAAGTGGAAAAAATTATTTTAACTTTTGTGCAATTTATTTTTTCTTAGTCAAACGAAAAGGAGGAATACTTAACAAACTTTGTTAGTAATGATAAAATAAAATAAAATTATTTAAATATAAATAATGATATAGTAGAAAATAAAGTTTAATAATATAGGAGGATTTATATAGTTAATTTCATTTAGTATGATAAAATTTAATTGTTATTGTTGTTATATAGATGATGATATAGTAGAGAATAGAATCGGTGAATTTATATAGTTAATTTTATTTAGTATGATAAAATTTAATTATTATTATTATTATTATTTTCTTAGTCCATCTTTAAAAGTAGACATAGTATAAGGAACCCTTTGAGTGGAGAAAACAAAATTTTTGTGCAAGTTATCCTTTGCATCTTCAGAGTCTTGAGTCAGACTAATTCTAAAAATGATTTATAGGTAAGATTTTATCGACCATTATAAAATTTATCCTTTGCCCTTGATCATAGTAATCGAAGTCTGTCTCAGAGTCGGCCTTGGGGGAGGGTAATTGGAGCCCTCACCTAGGTTTCAAAAAATATCTTTTAAAATATACATGTAAAAGGTCTTAATTTTTATTAAAAAAATAAAATTTTTATCTATAGAAGGACTCAATTTTTTTTGTTTCGCCCAGGGTCTCTAAACTCTAAAGACCAAGGACCGACTTTGGTCTGTCTGCATCATTGCTCATCACTTACCTCGTGATCGATTGTAACCCCTACTATATACCACCCTCCTTGGCTTGCAAGTCCAACAAAAGGTGCAAGAGGAGGGAGGATAGGGATGTATTTTCGCATAGCTTTTCTCAAGTATCTTTGTTTTCGTTCAATTCCAATTGGAAGCATTCGAGGGGGAAAAAAAAAAGTTTCCATGGGTGCCTTCTAGGCTATCTTGATGGGAGGAGATTGATCCCAACAGGTCAAGGTCTTGTATCTTTTGAAAAAACAAACAAATCCTTTTGTGTAAAAAGGTAATTTGTTCACCCTCAGTGTCCTCGTAAATCAGTTTCACAGCTAACACAGAGGAGATAAATTACGAGGAATATTTTGTGCCTAATCAAGGGCTAACGCGGCTTGAGGGTAGACACTTCGAAAAGACTTACAATTTTCAAAAATTGACCCTTGCTTTTTTATGCAAGTTTATTGTCGCACTAGCCATAAGGCTCTCTTGTGGGGACAACATGAGTTATTTTAATCCTAAATCAATAGATGATTGTGTTAATTTGTAGTTATTTTAGTTTAAATATATAAAAATCTAAGAGAAAATTTTATTGTATATAATTTTATCATACTTTATAAAAGACTATTTTTAAAATTTGAACTCATGATTTCTAAATTATAAAATAATAATTTTATCATTGTGTTAAATCAAAATATTTTAAAATTGACTAAAATTATTTCAATTTGATAAAAATAATTTTAACTCGATTAAAATTATTCTACCGTATAGCAATTTTGGATAAAGTTTATAGATAAAAATTGGAATAAACTTATTTTCAAGGTGAAAAAAATAGGACGGGTGCCTTTTTAAATATTTTTTAATACAAGATGTTCTTTTAACTATATTTTAAAAAAAATGGCACCCTTTTCATTTTTAAAGCTGGAATTCTTTTATAATCATCAATTATGTCGAACAACTTTTTAAAATGGCTCTAACATTTTATTAATGTCAAAAATGTCCCTCTTAACTTTTGTTTTTATAAATATTTTTTCTTTTAAAACCATTCCTTCTCTAACATATAAACAACTATTTTATTCCTTTAAAATTATCTTTTAAATGTCTCCCTTATTCCTTTTGACAATAAAATAAAAATGTCATACGGTAATTTAACATTATTAACATCATTTTATCTTAACAGCCTTTTTAAAAAAAATAAAAGAAAAAAGAAAAACAACCCTAAATGCAATTGTTTATGTTGAACCGGCCGGTCCCATTTCAGAAACACCTTTGGGTTTTATAATCAATTAACTAATATATGCTCACTAAGCTGCTCCTTAAATACAAACCATCGCTAAGATTTTCCTAGTTGAAGAAGAAGAAGAAGAAGGCTCGAGATTTCATGAGTCGCCTCACGAGGAACTCGACTCTATCAACACGGAGACATCTTCTTCTTCGTGTCTTTCTCTTCTTTCTCCTCCTCCTCCACTTTGTATTATTGTTCTCGTGTTGCCATGGTGCAAGGGCTAGGGAAGACTACTCCATTGTCTTTGTCTATGGGAGAAAGATGAATCCAAGCTATGGCTTGAGTTCTAGTTTGCTCAAGCGAATGCGGTATATTCCACCGTCGGGGCCTTCGAAGCAACACAACTCTATTGGCTTAGAGAGAAAGCACTTGCCTTGACGAAGAGATCGGCATACATACGATACATGTATACGATCAAAATCCACATATGTGCTTATGAATTCACATGTTTTTATTAATGTTGATTGATTATCGAGATCTAATGCAATGCTTCAAACTTTTTAATAAATTTAAATCGAATTTATGCTATTATAAATGATGTTTATTTTTCTTATAATATAATAGTGATAATATGTTTATATTTTACTCAATTCTACCAAATAGATAGTTGCTAAGAGTGCATTTAAAAAGGAGCATTAGTTCAAATTATAATAAATTTATAAATACTAATTATAATCGATTAATCCATTGCGACTTTATGGAATCAAAATCATCTGTTTTTCATTCCTTTATATTCTCGGTTGGAAGAGAGGTTGTAAGATGATCATGTCGTCCCTTCCCTTTTGACACGGTCTTGTTGATTCGCAATGCCATCGTCACTTCAATGATTCATTGCCCTCTACTCCTCTTGCTGAAGCTTCTTCTCGTCGAATCCTTCCCTCTCTACTCGAGTGTCGTTAGCTCTATAACCTTGGTTGTGGCATAGAGATTCATCGACAACTCCACCATTTTCTACTAATGACTCCACTAAATTTGTTGTCTTTTTATTATCTTAACATCTTCATCTTTGTTTGTCGTGTTGTTTCTATATGGATTGATACTTGGAATGTGCCATTTGATTGCCCTTGCCTTTGATGTTGATTAATCGCTATTTTTACTCCATTGACACATCAATCTTTTAAGACGTACGCTAAACTTATGATTCGATCTAACATCAAACGACGATATAAAGTCTAAAATTGCGACTCTTTTCGACGAATGCAAGTCCCTCATTCTATGATAGTGTTTGGCCAAATAACCTAATAAATTACAATTTTTTTATAACGAAAATGTCAATGTGCAATGAATTAGGAGGAATCTAATTGGATAATTTCAAACAAGATGATCCACACTCAAAAAGAAGCATTTAGGAGAGGAAATAAAAGAATCAAAATTAGTTCAATTCTCAATAAGTATGTAAAAACTGTTCTCCGAATTTATCCATCTGCTTTTAAAATTAATTGAGCGAAACCCAAACACCTAAATTATCAAAACAAAAACCAAACAAAAAAAAAATCCCTTTAGAACAAACAAACTGATAAGCTGTGCATGTGGAGCTTTTAGATTACAGGCAACAACAGCTGCATGCATTTAGGTAGCGTCTAAAAGCGACAAACTGCAAATAAAAAAATAGTAGAGATTAGAGATTAGATTAGAATATGAAAAAGATGTCTCTTTGGTGGAGGCCATGAAGGTTAAGAATGCCACCCACAATGGCTACACCAGCTACCTCTTGTCAATTAGAAACTCAGTTATATATGACAATGGCCAAACAGAATATTAATGCTGTGCAATGTTCAGAATCAAATCTCTCATCATCATCTCCTTCAGCCAAGTTGGAACAGCAAATGACTAGTGGAAAATGATTGTAAATAATAATAATAAAATAACATTGTTTCTGTGCAGATTATCAAATGGAAAATAATGTTGAACGATCTGTGATCTGTGTTGGGAGATACTGAGAAGATAAATTAATGAATTGATAATCTTAAACTGTCGACCTTAAATATTAGATCAAACCAAGCTGCAAGTTTGAGTGAGCAGTTGGATCGTCGAGGCTGAATGCTCCAAATGTCCGACTGGGTAGTTGAATATTTGAGTTCGATTGTCGAGTCCTCCAAAAGTTTGACTAGGTGGTCAAATCTCCAAGTCTGAGTGCTGAGTGTCTAAGCAGATTGCTTAGAAATTAAGGGATCGAGCCGTGATATCCACAAAGCACTGATGGTCGCTGCGAACAAAATGACATTCGAATGCTATTATAGGTTCTGTTGAGCAAGAAGAGGTACGCCACGTAGAGGAAGAGAAAGGAGAATGCAAGTGGTTGGAATTATCTTATCTTTTTTTTTTTTTGCTTAAAACTTAAGCTCCTTTTATAGGGTGCCTCCCTTAGCGGGTCAAAAAAAGGTCATTAATATTGCTTATAAAAATGCCAACCATTTCGGTGTTTATATTCGTCAGTAGTCTTGACCGGTTCGGCATTCGACATGCACATATTATACTTGTACATGACTTATATGTTGAGATTATAATAGAAGTCTCATATTGGATCTAAGTTAAGATTAATGGGTTACTCTAATTGGATTCTAAACTTATTAGATTAATAAGTTAATCTAATCAGATTCTAAACTTATTGGATTAATGGATTAATCTAATTGGATATGAACTTATTGAATTAAGAGATTAATCCAATATACATTAAAAAATTTCAAATGAGACCATGGATTATGCCCACATTTTATAAAATAAAAGAAAGAAAATGTCATATTAGATATGACTTGGAGATTAAGTAATAAACATGATATTATCCGATAGGATTGTGTAAGATTGCATCAACCCTAAAAGTAAGGATTTTTAATCTCTCCTTATATATAGTAGTTAGCACTACGACGTGCTTAGGAGGATTTCTTTTTCCGCTACGTATTATATTTTAATTTCGCTTAAAAAATCTAATAATGGTATCAAAGCCACTTGTAAATTAGATTGAATCATTTTTATATTTTATTTTATATTCGATATAAATTATCATGTTCATTATGATTGTTAAATGATTTATAGGTGTCTTTGATTAATTTGGTACAAAACAGAAGCAGTTTAATTGGATTAGGCAGTATTAACTATTTAATTTGATTAAACAGTAGTGATTATAGCACGCGCATGATTATATGAGCACTACAATCTTCTTTCGTTTAACTAATCAAATATGACGATTTTCAATACGAATGAAATAATGCTATAATTTATTGTGAAAAGATTATGAGATATTAATCGTTTTGTTTAATTAATAATCAAAATTGTGAAACAATCTGTTATGAATAGTTTGTGATAATTTGATTATTAGTATTAAAAGAAAACAAGGCAGCGACTCATTCAATGAGTTAAGAAAATTATTTTCCTTTCGGGAGCTCCGCCCCCCATCCCCGCAAGGGGCACTGCCCCCTTGGACCTCACTAGGGTGTTGCCTCTTGGAACCCTGTATGATTTTGCCATCTATACCATTAACTATAATCATAATAAAATAATGCTGTAGAATTGATACATGTGATGTATGGTATGATGCATGATTATGACCCTTTTATATGATATGATTGAATTGTGTGTGTATGACTATTATAAAAATTAATACGACCTGTATATCTATCTTTTCTCTTTTAATTCAAGTTGTAAATTTATCTTCTCATCTAACTCCCCTTAAATGTAACTCGAATTTTCTTTTGATGTAACGTACAAATTAGAATAGTGCTACTATAGTACTAGACTACAAGGTTTAATTGAGGAGAAAAAGACCAACAACACATGACAACCAAGGAAGCACTTGGAGAAAATGCAATTCCCTTAGGTTGACTTTTTAGATCTTCTTGTTGGCTTGAGAAGTTCATATTAGTTGGTGTCATAACCATGTCATGTTTATTTTCTGCTTATGTCATATATACTGATATATGCCATGATTATGTGAAGTATGTGATGCATATTAAATTAATAATTTTTACTAAAGTTAAGTTCATTTAAAATGTCTATCCAAGTTTGATACTCATTACTACTTTTAATCAATAGCAGACATGTTTGTCAAAGTAAAATGTCTTTATTTATCTTAGTAGAATGTAATAAGATAATTATGATATTTGACTTATCAAACATTGAGTATGACTTTACTAAGGTTATCTCAATAAGATTGAGACCTTAGAGACATCAAATTAGGAAATGCACCATTAGATGAGCAAAGAATAAATAGTGTTGTTCACCTAATTATCTAAGAGATGCAATTGGTAAATGTTACCTACTTAAATAGTAAAGTCTTAGGCGATTAGCCAAAGTTGACTCAATATAAGGTAAAATATGGATGTTGGCCCACTAAAATGTAATCACTTTTGAGTTTGGAGCTAGTAGTGTGGGTAAACTATATTTGTCCACATCCATAACTTGCTCTTACCCAATTTTATTTTTAGTGGGAGAATCATTTAATTAAAGATCTAATTAAGTGAATTTTAAATATGATACTTATTTCTGTATTTATTATTGTTGTAAATAACTATGTCTGCAAACACATCAAATACCCTATCACTGTGATCTATCCTTGAGAAGGACAAGCTCAATAGAGTTAATTTCCTGGACTGGTATAGAAATTTGAAAATTGTCCTTAAGCAAGAAAGAAAACTATATGTCTTAAAACAACCTATTCTTAAGCCACCTACTTCTAATGTCTCTCGTGCTGATAAGGATGCTTATAAAAAGCATCAAGATAATGCATTGGATGTATCATGTCTTATACTTGCCACCATGAACTCTGAGCTTCAAAAGCAACATGAAAACATGAATGCTTATGGTATGGTTGAACATTTAAGATGATTATATCAAGAGTAGGCAAAACATGATAGGTTTGAGGTATCAAAGGCTTTATTTCAATGCAAACTGATAGAAGGAAATTCTGTAGGAACTCATGCTCTAAAGATGATTGGATACATTAAGAACCTTGACAGATTAGGCTTTCCTTTAGGCCAAGAGTTGGCCATTGGCTTAGTTTTGTAATCGTTGTCTGAAAGCTATAGTCAATTTGTTATAAATTATAATATGAATAAAATTGACAAATCCTTGCCTGAGTTGTTAAGTATGTTAAGAACTGTTGAACAAAACCTTAAGAAGACCACAAGCCCATATTGATGGTGTAAAAGGGCAAAGGAAAATACAAGCTCAAAGGTAAGGGTAAGACCCAAACCAAAGACAAGACAAAGTCTACTGTATTGAAACCTAAAGAAGGGGTGGCTAAGGAAGGAACCTATTTCGATTGTAGTTAAATTGGACATTGGATGAAGAACTACAAAATTTACCTAGAAGAATTGAAAAAGAAGAAGGAAAGTGAAACTTTCGCCTTAGGTATTTATGTTATAGAAGTCAATTTATTTACTTTTTTTATCATGGTCATTAGATACCGAATGTGCTTTTCACATTTGTATTAACGTGTATGATCTAAGAATGAGTAGATCATTGATAAAGGGTGAAGTGGACCTACGAGTTAGCAATGGTGTAAGAGTTGTAGCTATAGTTGTTGGATCATATTCTTTATGTTTGCTCACTGGGCTTGTTTTAAAATTTGAGAATTGTTATTATGTGTCTGCTTTAACTAGAAATATTATTTCTATTTCTTGTTTACATAAGAAAGGTTTTTTATTTACAATAAAGAACAAATATTGTTCTATTTATTTAAATGGTATGTTCTATTATAGTACACAATTAATAAATCAGCTCTATGCTCTAGACCTTAAAAATCTAATTTATAACATAAATTCAAAATGATTAAAATCTAATGATTTAAGTCAAACTTTTCTCTAGCATTGTCGCTTGGGTCATATAAATGAGAAATATATATCTAAACTCCATAAGGAAAAACTTTTGGACTCATTTGATTTTGAATCATATGAGATATTCAAATCTTGTCTATTAGATAAAATGACTAAAATTCCTTTTAGTGGGCAAAGCGAACGAGCTAATGAATTGTTAGAACTCATACATAGATGTATGTGGCCCTATCAATATAATAGTCAGATGAGGCTACCAGTATTTCATTACTTTCACTAATGATTTAAGTAGATATGACTATGTGTATTTAATGAAACACAACTCAAAACCCTTTGAAAAGTTTAAAAAATTCAAGAATAAAATACAAAATCAACTTGAAAAAAGTATTAAGATATTTTGCTTAGATTGAGGTGCAGTGGTGAACACATAAATCAAGAATTTTGTGACCATCTAATTGAGTTTGGGACCATATATATCCCAACTCACTCCACTTAGAAAACCATAATGAAATGGTGTATCAGATAGTTATAATGGTAGCATTTGAAATATGAACTGAGAAAAGTCCTAATATATCTTTTATGAAGATTTAAGGTTGTGAGACTTATGTTAGACGTCAAGTTTCAGAAAAATTATGATCCAAATCAAATAAGTATTATTTTGTAGGATATCTAAAAAAACACAGGGATATTACTTTTACAATTCAACACAAGGCACCGTGTTTGTTTCCAGAAATGATATTTTTTTTAGAAAGATGAATTTATTTCTAGAGAAACTAATTGAAGAAAAGTAGATCTTGAAGAAATTCAAGAAACATAAATTAGTACTGAGACTTTAATAGAACTTGAATAGGTACCACAAAGTGTTGTGGATTATGAACTTATTGCACCATAATAAGTTATTGAACAATAACCTGTTCGAGTAGAACAAGCTCTATGTAAATCTAATATGATACGTCGTCAACTTGAGAAATATTCTCTTCTCTGGTTTGACCATTGTGATGTAATGCTTGTTGACCAAAACAAGCCTACATCCTATCAAGAATCTATAATGAGCCCAGATTCTGAAAAATTGCTTGAGGCCATGAGATTTGAAATAGAATCGTCCAAGTATGTCAACCAAGTATACACTCTGGTTGATCCACCTGAAGAGATAAATCTCACTGGATGCAAATGAATTTTCAAGAAGAAAATTGACATGGGTAGAAATGTGCATACCTTTAAAGGGCGACCGGAAACTAAAAGATTCAAGCAAATTTATGGTATAAACTATGATGAAACTTTTTCATCAGTCTGCCTCGGCCTCGGGCACGGCCAAGCAAAGGTTGGCTAGGCATCAGCTTGGTGTGACCTCGCCCGTGGCCATACATCTGAGTTGCAATTAGAACAAGTTAATGATCATGTCACAAATTATGGTTGTGGCCAAAGAAATTGCATCCTGGCTTTTAGAATGCTTTCTGTTTTTCATATAATATGAATAATTTAATAATATACATGTTAAGGTTTATAAGTTTATTGATGTTACAAATTTATTTCT
>JBAMHZ010000031.1:1261913-1276054 GCA_037177395.1 Alpinia galanga
CAGAGGACATACAGATAGCCTTGTTCGACATTGACAGTGATAAAGCACTCGGTCCGGATCGCTACAATGCCATGTTCTATACCTCAACATGGGAAACAGTAGGTGCAAAATTTTTTGAAGCAGTGCAGGAATTCTTCCACAATGGCCGGCTGCTCAAGCAATGGAACCACACATTTATTGCGTTGGTTCCGAAGTCCGATCATGCACCGAATGTGATTGATTATAGGTCGATTTCTTGTTGTACAGTTTTTTATAAGGTGATATTCAAGGTGCTAGTTGGGCATTTAGCGGTGGGTAGTTTATTGGACATGGCACAAGCGGCTTTCGTTTGGGACCTTTCTATCAGTGAGAACATCCACCTAGTGCAGGGGCTCTTGTGGAAGGATGCCCGTAAGCAGGTTTCTCCATGGTGTATGATCAAGGTTGACCTACGGAAGACCTTTGACATAGTGGATTGGGGTTTTCTTATGATGATTCTTGTTAGTCATGATTTTACCCAACAATTCTGCGATTGGATTCATGAATGTGTTTCTACGGTCTCCTACTCCGTTAACATTAATGGAGGACTACATGAGTTTTTTTATGGGTGGCGTGGACTAAGGCAAAGAGATTCCCTTTCTCCCTTGCTCTTTGGATTATGTTTGGAGGTATTCTTGCTACAATTAAAGGTGGCATCGCATCGGCCAAGTTTTCACCATCATCAGATGTGCAAAGATACCCAAGTTACTAATCTAGCACATGCCGATGACCTTTTGATGTTTGCTCGGGCGGATGTATCCACCCTCACGGAGATATCATGATGTTTGGAGGATTTTCGAGACATGGAGAGCCTTCGGGCTAATCCATTGAAGTCCAACTTGTATATGGCGGGTGTGGACAGCCGGGTGAAGATGGAACTCCTTTGGATTACGACTTTTCAAGAAGGTACCTTCCCTTTTAGGTACCTTGGTATTCCTTTAGTTATGGAGAAACTTCGGATTGCCAACTATGAGCCACTACTTAATATAGTTTCTCGCAAGATTTCTTCATGGCCCAAGCATATTCTTTCCTATGTGGGTTGGTTGAAGCTATTTCGATCCGTGCCACAAGGAGTTAAATGTATTGGTTATCCATCCTTCCCATGTCTAGCGGAGTGGTGGACAAAGTATGTGACATTTGCTGATCCTTTGTTTGGTCCACAAAGCACCCATTGATCTCTTGGGCCACATTATGTTGGAATATGTGGTATCCTTAAGCTCTGTCCAACTAAGCTCTGATACCACTTGTTGGCAAAGATACGGGAGAAACATGCACAGTGGAATGAGATAAAATAATTTTTATTTCCTCCCTGACATCCCGGGGGCCAGGATCTATGTTTTTGACATAATCAACATAAAAGAGGAGAGAATAATTTTCATACCTTCGAGATTCTGTAGAATCCGTAGAAACTAGGAGTGAGACAAACGAACCTTGCCTTTATTGATATCTATGTTGGAATCTCCTCAAGATAACTTCTAAAGCTACAAGGGTTCTTTTTTGATTGGTGCTAGCCAAGCGTGGATAAGAACTTGAGAGAGGAGGATGACGACTCACAAGAGGAAATTTAATTTTAGATTAGATTGGATTGAATTAGATTGCTAAAACCTTGCATTAGGAGACTTATTTATAGATTCCTTGATTAGTTATCATAAGAGGGTTTTTTGGAATTTTTTTTCTTAACAAATTTATCATATAAATTTATAAGAAAAAAGTCTGAAAATCCTATTTCTTCATAACTAAGAAATCATATGAATTTATCATATAAATTTTTCTTAACAAATTTATATAAATTTTTTCTTAACAAATTTATCATATAAATTTATCTTAACAAATTTTTATATAAAATTTTTCTTAACAAGTTTGTGATATAAATTTATCATGCTTCGATTTTAACCTTTTAAGTCTGGTCCAACTAGATAATCTTTTAAGAATCTTATTCTCAAACTTGTTTTATATTTCTAGAGAAACTGTATTGCGTGTAACCCAATAGGTTCCCGACTACGTTGGTCATTCATAATTAGTTATTGATTATGAATAGATCATGAGTGACACCTACTAGTACATCATGACCTCCAATTGACGGAAAATTAAAGTCAATTTCAGAACATTTTTGAACCTTTCAGTAGCTACAATTATGTGTGCTTGTTCCTTTCACTCATCTTATATCAACTTGGTTCTGGACATGGTCTATGTGCTCATTCCTACTAGGCTGACTACGTCGCACCTAGCCCACGTATAGTTCCTTTTCCTGTGAATTTAAGTTACTCTTTATATGTGTCTAAGAAAACTATCTTCTTAATATGTGTACTTTGGCCAAAGACTTCTGAGTAACAATCTTGACAAGAAGTCTAAGGTATACATTTCCTTTAACAGGAGCAGTGAATCCTCTGTGGGTTATTCAAACATCTTTAATCACTTTGACTTATACCCAATTAACCCGAAATGACATCTCCCATAGAGATGGTTGCGAAGCAGTCAAAGTATAAGTCACTATGACGGATGACTTAAATACCTCAAGTCTAAGGAAGGTTACACTCGAGCTGCAATGAAATCTTCATCGATACAAAAGATCATATGAAGTTTTATAGCAGGTCACTTTAATGAACTAGTTATCCTAACTAGTATCCACATGTTAATTCTGAGTATTCCTATGCTTTCATTTAGTGAGTATCGAATGTTTAGATAGACCAAGGAGCATAACATGTGTTAGTCTCATAGAATTGATGATGTCCAATCCCACCAATTCATTGATTAGGGATAATTTTAATACTTAAATAATTACACATGATGATACACTCACTAATTGTAATCCAATCATAATTTTTCTCATGCTATGCATCGTATTATGGAATTTAGTAAATGAGTTTAAGATCCAATCACATATATGAAAAATATACACTCAAATAGTTAATTCTATTAATTAAACATCAAAGGCGATTGCCTTAGACTATCTCTCATTTACAATACATTATGCCTCCCCAAGGAGGAAGGTGGATATGGTATTCGTGACCTGCAAGCTTAGAATAATGCTTTATTGCATCGGACTCTTTGGAACATTCAAAACAAGACAAACTCTCTTTGGGTGAGATATGTTCAACATCATTACCTCAAGCACGCAAATTTTTGGCAATGGCAAGGTCGGGCATCAGCTTCACCTTTGATCAAGCGACTGGTTTAGATTATTGACTAGCTCACTGGCCGTGCAGGCGAGACTGCAACAACCAACATACTGCTGCTCGACTAGTTTATTGTGACTAAGCATGGGGTGCCCGCTGCTTATGGATTCTTCAGGCCGTGGGGGCTTGTTGTACATTGGGCAGAGGCTGTGTGGCAGATTGACATCATGCCCGAGTACCGCTTTACTTATTGGCTGCTTGTGCATTGGAGGCTGTGGACTGTGGACTGTGGACAGGTTGAACTATGAACCTCACAAGGCCTGTTCACTATGCCGACTAGAGGAGTCCAATGTCGACATCTTCTTCCACTACACTGTCACTAGGCAACTTTGGAATAAGGTGTGGGCATGGCTTGGCATCCGACCTGCGATCTATTTGGTGGCACACTTATTTTGAGCCTTTCGGAGGGAACTTCTCGGCAAAGGATGGGTGGCGAAAGCATGCTACTTAGCGATCTCTTGTATGATCTTTCTCATATGGTAAACTCACAGTCAATGTCGTTTTAAGAGTGGTGAGTCTAGTGTTGAGAGAATGTTCCTCAAAATTCAGACTCATGTCTACTGTTTTGTAAACATTTAATGCTGAGACGAGGGTTATTACCTTTTGCCACTAAGTGAAAGAGCTCTCAGTCGCTGAGAGAAGGTGCTGCTCGGATGCGAATGGAGGGCGTGCCTATTTGCAGAGTGGCAATGCTGGTGGAGCTACCTGACGGAGTGGATGGGCTAAGTGGTAGTGCTGCCCAACAGTGGAGTGGTGTTGCTTGGCAGTGAACGCAGGAGCAATCTGTGTGCAGAGAGGTCACCGCATTGTGAGTCATTAAACGGAGGCTAACCTTTGAAGGAGGAGCACTGACAATCGCTAAAGCAGCACAAGAGAAGACCACCGATGTCGTTCCCACTAGAGATAAACCGGTTGGTGAACTCCTACTGTGTGAGGGATAGATTCAGGCAGGCTGCTGCCAACCTTTCTCGTTTGGACACACATAGACCCTGCATGCACTACTATCCCACTGTCCCTACCCCTTTCTGGGCCAGGCATGGCAAGGGGCAGAAGGAATACTGTCTCGAGGCAGGAGCCTGCTCAACAGCAACCTATAGGGGCACTAGAACAGACAACAACCCTTGTCCATCATGAGCGAAACAAAGTAGAACAATTGGCACCGGTGCTAATAAGTATTACATAGTCAACTGTAGGGATTGTAGATACTAGCCTTGAATTTGTCTAAGCTAGCAAGTTAATTCAGTAGGACCCTATCAACTCAAAACCCAATGTACAGCTGGATAGGGAGCATGAGCCAATAGAGCCCATTGGAACAGAAGCAAACAACCACTCGAAGGATGAATTTGGGAAGATGTGGGCCAACTTGTTTCGGGATAACCGGAAGGCTAACGCGTCCATGGCACTACAACACCTAGAGCGGAATGGGGATCGTCTGAAGATTGCTTTCGACGACATTAATACGGTAGAAGTTGCCTTTGGATTTTGTCTCGTTGGATACTTCATGGGGCGCAATCTAGGGCGCGTAGGGATCACAACGATTACAAACTAATGGTGGAATCCATACCACGATGTACAAGAGTGGGTGGACTATCTTCAAGTTTGACACAACATAGGATTGCAACTGAGTGTTAGAGGGTGGCCCATATTTCGCTTTCGGCAGCCCACTTTTCCTCAAGCTCATGTCGAGCTGCTTCCTTTTTGTTGAAGTGGAAAATTTATCCTGGTTTGGGTCCAAATCCATTGTCTCTCGGCAGATTGCTAGACTCCGAGTGTTTTAGGCATCTACTGTATATAGGAAAACTCAAACGCATTAGGGAAAGACTCAACTATGCTCGGATGCACATAGAGGTTGATGCTGAAGGCTATGCAAGTGGACACAGTGCCCATCACGTTGCCAACAGGGGCTTAGATCAACCTAGATGTTCAGTTTAAAGCCATGTCAGAATATTATAACAGCTGTTGATGAATTGGACATGGTAAGAAATCTTGCAAGGCTGCTGGTGTAGCTGCCTCATGGATAGAGGCTGCAGAGCTGAATCCAGCAGGATCATGGCCTCTCTGACGCCGAGCCCACTCACAGAAGCGACAATAGAACCCCTCAACATAGACGGAGGTGATCACAACAACTAACCAGGAGCCTGGCATACCTAGTGCACCAAACAGTCAAACATTGTTGTTCTTGGTGTTCCGAGCCAACACACCAATGTAGCATCACCGACACCGGTAACCATGATGAGAAACGATGACCAAACAATGACAATTATGAGTGGAACAGGAGCCACAGACTCAAGCAAACAATGTGTGCAGGAAGTGGAAGGCAGTGCCAACCAAATAGTGCCCGCAACAGGAGACGGTGCCTTGAACAACCCAGTAGAAGGCATTGAACAAAATGCACCACAGAACACAGAATGTAGTCGTGCATCGATCAACTTGACCATGTCCACCTCCGAAACTAGATTAGTAAGCAGCGGTAGCGAGGAAACATCTAATGCAACATTATCCTCATCAACGAGCTGCGAGCAAGAACAGACCGCTTTCATTACCATCGGGCGGTGAGGACGAACACAAGGTGTCCAAACCAAAGCATGAAGATAGTATCTTGGATCATAAGGGGTTTCCACAAGCCCTTTAAACAAAAGGGGGTTCGACATCTCCTTCAAAGATGACGTATCGGTGTTCTCGGTCCATTGGAAGCGAAACTATCGGAAGGGGATCTCGATGTCCTTTGACGGTGATTTTCAGGTATGAGAATTGTCCATAATTTTGTTTTTTCTAACCATGTGCAAATCTTGATTCTTTGGGACCCTCAGCTAGAAGAATTAGAAGTTATCAAAGCCGATGAGCAGTGTATACGCTGCTTAGTTCGCTGCAAAGTTACTGGATAGTATCTCCTTGGCACTTTCGTATATGGTCTTCATAGTGTGGTGCAGCGGTGACCCCTATGGGCCTCCCACCTAGAGCTAGGGGAGCAAATCACTGATCCGTGGATAGTTATTAGGGACTTCAACTCCTTATTATCAGTTGGAGATAAAGTTGGAGGCATATTGGTCACTCACTACGAATTGTAGGATTTTGAAAGAATAGTTTAGTTATGTCACTTAGTGGATTTGCAATCAGTGGGATGTCAATTCGCATGGATGAATGGCATGCATGCAAATTGGATCGAGCTCTAATTAATCATCATTGGTTGATGACAAATTTTTATAGTTTTGTGGAGTTCGTCCCATCAGGCTATCTATCCGATCATTCTTGTTGCATTGTATCTTTGTTGAGCAATGAGCAGTGAGAGCGATGGTCCTTTAAATTTTACAACATGTGGACGCTTCATAATAGTTTTCAAGAGTTAGTTTTGGAGGCATGGGCTGAGCGAATCTTCGAGACTGTACAGTTCATCCTTAAGTAGAAACTCACACATCTAAAGCCTTGGTTGTGGGATCTCAACAGGAGGAATTTCCACCATATATCTCAGCAGGCTTTGCGGCTAAACGAGGATCTCAGGAGGGTACAATATGACATATTGAATGGTCAGCCCCCATCGGACACTTATCGCCAACTACAAGTGAAGGCCAGACTCTGGGAGGTAGAAAGGTCCTTTTATCAACATCGAGCAAAGTACATGTACCTCAGCAAAGTGATAGATGTATATAGGTTTGCCACGACCTTGTCAAGTGGAATAACAAGTGCAACACTATCGTCGCTATTACAAAACCATTGGGTGAGCAAATGACCAGTGCATAGGAGGTTGTGGAGACTTTTGTGGCTTACTACAAGAACCTCCTTGAATTTTTAACGGACTATTGTTTGCCACTGGATAGTGGTATCCTCCAAACAGGACTGATTGTTTTAGCCACAGATCAGCCGGAATTAATCAGGCCAGTCACCCTCGACGATGTCCAGAAGGTGCTAGAGGACATCAACAATGATCGGGCACTAGAGCTGGATTGTTACGACGCCAAGTTCTTCAAATCCGCATGGGACACGGTGAAGTCTGAACTGTTTGCTACAGTGCAGAAATTCTTCACAGCAGGGCGACTTCTCAAGCAGCGGAATCATACTCTATTAGTGCTTATCCTTAAGTCTGACCACGCTCCAAATGTCATGGACTACTGACCAATTTCATATTGCACGGTTGTATACAAACTCATCTTTAAGATCTTGGCCACAAGAATGCAAAAGGTCATTGGAAGTCTCTTGCATCTGGCACAAGTGGCATATATTGAAAACTGGTCATTAGTGGAGAACATACATCTCGCTAAAAAATTGCTACAAAAATATACACGAAAAAGGATCTCCCTAAGGTGTATCCTCAAACTTGACTTCTGAAAGGCCTTCGACATGGTGGACTGGAACTTTCTATTGGCTGCCTTATGTGGCTTTGGATTGCCACAGTAATATGTCAATTGGATCTCAGAATGTGTCACAATGGTATCTTATTTTGTGAAAATCAATGGGACTGTATGGATACTTCAAAGGGCAGTAGGGCCTCTGGCAAGGTGATCCACTCTTGCCATTTCTCTTTGGTTTATGTTTAGAAGTTCTCTCAAGTTCTCTCCGAGTCACAACAAGGCAGCTAGGCTTCCACTATCATCCGATGTGTGTGGGAACCGACATCACTCATCTAGCATACACAGATGACTTACTTCTTTTCGACCGAGCTGATGAGTCTACTGTTGGATTGCTTGCAAACTGGATAATGGAGTTTGGAACCACTGTGAGGCTGCATCCTAACATTAGAAAGTCCAATATTTATCTTGCTGGCATTAATGACCGAACCAAAAGCAGATTACTATAGCTCATTAGATTCCAGCAGGGTACCTTTCCATTCCAATACCTTGGCATTCCCTTGGCCTTAGAGAAACTAAAGAATAGTAACTATAGGGCCTTGACGGATGTTGTACTACGTAAACCTGCAATGTAGTCCAAGCACACGCTATCCTATGGAGGTAAATTTGAGCTAGTTAGAACTATTTTGCACGGTGTTGAGTGTTTTTGGCTCCATCTTGTCGATTCCAAGTGCGGTTATTAACAAGCTATATGTCATTTGTCGATCCATTGTTTGAAAGTCCAAACACCCGCCTATCTCCTAGGGGAGAGAGGGTATGGAGTGCAGGACTCATCGGCTTGGAACTTCACTTTGCTTTGCAAGTCCCTTTGGAATCTACAGTGCAAAAAGGATTCACTTTCGGTGAAATGGGTCCATCATTAGTACCTCCATCACATTGCCTTATGGGATTGGAATGCCAAAGCCTTTGGCTTGCCAAGCACACGCTGTCCTATGGAGGTAAACTTGAGCTGGTTAAAACTATTTTGTAGGGCGTTGAGTGTTTTTGGCTCCATCTTGCTGATTCCAAGTGCGGTTGTTGACAAACTATATGTCATTTGTCGATTTGTCATTTGGAAGTCCAAACACCCGCCTATCTCCTAGGCCACAATGTGCTTAGCCAAGGAGGAGAGAGGGTATGGAGTGCAGGACTTATGAACTTGGAACTCTACTTTGCTCTGCAAGTCCCTTTGGAATCTACAGTGCAAAAAGAACTCGCTTTCGGTAAAATGGGTTCATCATCAGTACCTCCAACTTACCTTTGCTCAAGAAATTACAACACTGGGACATATTGTGCAACCTGACATGCTCCAAACAATAGGCGCAAAACACACTGTCCAGCTGGTTCAGTTCTGTCCAACAGAGGGCAGCAGCTCTGTATGATTTTTTTCAACCTTGAAGCATGTTCAAGACATGGGTGAAGGTTGTGTGGAAACCCTACCTCATGCCCAAGCATCAGTTTACACTATGACTCCTTGCCCAGGGCTGTCTACCCACCAAGGACAAGTTGGAGTACGTGTCATGCAAAAACTGACCATTGTGCAAGCGAGCTGATGAATCCTTGGTCCATATCTTTTATTGATGCCCCATTAGTGCTGCACTTTGGGACAAGGTGAAAACTTAGCTTCAACTACGACACAAGATGAGCACTCCAAGTGGATGCTAAAGGTCTTTCTCCAATGATACTGCAACAATGGGTCCTTGACTAGAGCTAGATACTTGGGCATGTTTTGTATGCTTTTTTTTTTTTTGCTATGGTAAGCACATAATCGGTGCCAATATGAGGGAGATGCCCCCGAGAGGATGTTTCATAAGATTCAGATGCATGATTTTCACTTCTCATGTGTCTAATATGTATCCTCATATGATATATAGAGACCAATATTTGAAATTTCAACCCATGTCGGGTGAAACGGACGGAATTTATCATTTTGCCCTGTCCTGTCCTGCGTCGGTACGAGTGGTACCAGTGGTGAGGGCCACGGGAGCGGCCACAATGGCTTTGCGTGGGGGTCGTGAGGGCTGTCGTGGCCTCGCACAGGGCCACAGGGCTGCAGCTTATGCAGTGGGGTTGCCGCTGCCGCGGGGCTAAATTGAGAACTTAGGCTTTAATAATTTCAATCAATTCCTTAAACTATAGTTCAAATAAAATAAATAAAATCAATTAAAATTTAATAAAATTATTCTATTAATCTAAAAATACTCTATAAATTATTTTAAAATTTATTTTATTAATTTATATATTCTAAATAATAATTTTTTTATTATTAAAATTTATTTTATTTTTTAAATCCTATTTAATCAAAATTAATTAAATTATTTTAATTAATTTTTTGATTTTTTTTCTATAATCATTTTGTTTATTTTTAATATTTATATTTAAATCTTTATTTTTAATTTATATATTTTATATTTAAAATTATCGAAATTTATCGATGTGACACGATATGATATCGAAATAGTATCATTCTTATCACGCACTGAAACATCGATACGGGTCAAAATTTTAAATCTTGATAGTGACTATTTACCTTTTAAAAAAAAATAAAAGAAAAAAGAAAAAAAAAACAAGAAAGTACTTGATAAGCAACTGGATTTTCTTTTAGGATAAACTGAAAGGTGTATATGCCTGATAGGTTCTTTGTATATCTCCATTCACATGCTATTCCTTTTTGAATTTTTGCTCTTCTCAATTCACCACAATTTAACGTTGAGGTATATCCATTTCTACCTTATCTCACATGTACCCTACCATGCTTGCAGAAAACCTTGTGGATATGCACTATTCCTCTAAATCAGTGGATGTGGACTCAAAAATCAAGCAAGATGGAAAAGTGGACTATACAATGGTTGATACAATAGGTACATAAAATTCTGATATTTGACTGTTTTTCACGTATGCTTTCTTTCTTTTATCTCAGTATAGGCTTACAGCTTGTTTAACAGCAACTCAGTTGGATAAGGTGGAGAGTGATAATGACTTTAGTATAAGATCCACGGATGATGTGGTAAGTTGCAGTGATGCCTTGGCTATGGCATTTCAAATGTAGTGATTCTGAGATAATGTGCTTAGGCTTGGGCTTGTCCCTTAAGTGATGTTTTGACCTACTTATTTTTTGGATCATGTTGTGAAGCTTATTAGCAATGTAGGTCAATTTTGCTGTTCTTTCCCAAATGTTGGGGACCTATCCAGAACTTGCAACACTGTTGCTGTTCTTCCATGTGATTTTTCTCTTCTTCAAGATAGCAGTAAAACAATGGGCTTAAGCTGACAAGATAAAATACTTATTCTGTCTAAATTATATTAGATATGATGGATGAATTTGTAGGTTATAGTGAAGTTATTCTGTGGTGGTGAGTAGTTGCTGTATTTTAGGATGTATTGTGGGCTGTGGAGAAAGGGAATGATGAATATAATTGTTATCGCTTATATACCTTTTTGAGTGGACGCAGACATTTATGCACAACTTCTATGCCCTGGCGAAGGTCAGAGTGCAATCATAATAGCACTAATGCACCATATCCCAACCAAACTCTAAACTTAAGCATGTTCAGTTGAGATTTGTACTAGGATGTGTGTCCCCCTCAAAGCCCTCTTGTTGCTAAAGTGTGCTAATAGTATAGGTGCTCATGATAATGTCTCTGAGATAAACTCTGGGCCATGGCATAATCATTATGGTTAGAAGGCCACCAAATAATAAATCCTCAATATAATCACAGGTTAAATGTTGTTGGTGTTGGGAGCATTACAAGATTAAATCTATATTTTGATGTATAAAACAGAGTTTAAAGTTAATATGTTTGGTGGTCTAATGTGGTATGTCAAGTGTGCAAGTACAAAAAGGTAAAGTCTAGAAGTGTGATCTGGTAAGGTGGTTAGCTAACCAAAGCAAGTCTCGGAGGTCCAGACAAGATAAGTCTTGGAGGTCCTAAGCAAGACAAGTCTTAGAGGTCCAGGCAAGATAAGTCCTGGAGGTAAGGTAAGCTTGAGTGATCTTATGTTTTAGAAGATAGTGAGGGATTGTAACTATTTCTAAGGACAAAGTAAACTCAAGCTAGGCGCCATTTTGATGCAAGTCAACAGTGAGGCAGTTGAGTTGCTGCATAGGTATACTCTTTTGTGTGCTAACTTTGTGACGTAGAAATTCAAATTTTAGTTTGGATCAGAACAATCAAATTAGAAGGATCCGGGCGCCCCTATTAGATATCAACAATCGGATGGAATATAGGCGACTGAAGTTTCGGGACAAGTCAGATCGGTCTAGGTGCATAATGATATGACAAAGTTTCATCTCAGAAAACGCGGATTAGGGATCCACGGTGTTGTGCCACGTGAGCATCCGGGGGATTGGAAGGAGATCGGGCGACCGGAGAAGGATTAAGACCAATGAAATCGGACCGATCAGATGCCGCTGAGATTTTCCCACGTCAACATTCAAGCGTTCGGAAGGAGTCCGACCGATCGAAAAGGAATATAGACCGGAGGAGTCGGATTGGATCAAGGTTGAGCTGGAAGCATCGGGAAGGGCTTCCAAGCCCCCGAAAGAAGCCTATAAAAGAGAGGACTTACAGCAGTTCAAAACATTAAAAACTAAGAATCAATTCAATCATTAAGTGCTTCAAGCAACTCAATTCAAGCTGCTCTTCCTAAGGCAACCTTCTCTATTCAGTTTATTTAATTGTTGCCTTATTTATTTTACTCTTATTGTACTCTATTTTATACATATTTTGTAAGAGTTTTTTTGACCTCCAGATCTTCCCCCAATCGTTGCTTCGGTCCTATCAAATATATCAATCACATGCTCAATATCTTATAATCTCTTGTCTTTTGATGACCATTTTACTATGTACAGCTATCATTAGTACACTAGTAGCATAACATACACTTCTATGTGGCAGATGGATCATGTCGAGTAAGAATTGGAAATCTCAAAGGCAGCAGACTTTACTAAATTTTAACTCTCAATGGAGAATTCTGTTGACAGGAACACCCCTTCAGAATGATCTTATGGAACTGTGGTCCTTAATGCATTTCCTAATGCCTCATGTTTTTCAATTCAGTCTCATCGAGAATTTAAAGACTGGTTCTGCAATTCAATTTCTGGAATAATGGAGGGCAAGGAGAAAGTTAACAAAGAAGTCATTGATAGTTTGCATAATGTACTTCGTCCTTTCATTTTAAGGCCCTTAAAAAGGGATATTGAGAAACAGCTGCAAAAGATGCATAAGCATGTGATATGCTGTAGGCTTTCCAGAAGGCAGAGAAATTTATATGTGGATTTTTTTGCCGGCTCAGAAACCCAAGCAACATTGGCCAGTGCAAACTTTTTTGGAATGATCAGTGTTATAATGTAGCTCTGGAACCAGACCTTTTTGAAGGTCAACCAATCGAGTGTTCATTTGACATGCAATTCAGCTCTGCTATTTGTAACACTTTCTCTACTGGTCCATTTTCTCAAGTAGATCCCTGCGGTTTGAATCTTGTCTTTACCCAAAATGAATTTTGTATGACTTCATGCTTAACCAATGAAGTGACAACTATTGCTTGCCCATCGAATATAATACAGGATGCTTGACTTGAAGCTTCAGGCTGTCTTAGTTCAGTTATCCCCAGTAGGTATTACTGTTAGAAGAAAAATCATGGGAGTAATATTTTTTGTATATATTCAGAATGCCCTCTTTAAGGAAAGAGTTAAACAAATTAAAGAAAAGCAGCTTCAATTGCATGGTGGAATTCCTTGCAGTGCCAGAAGAAGCCAGTCTATAGAACTAATTTGAGGAAGCTTGTAAATGTAAAACATTCAGTCTTTGACAATCATGAGAAGAACATCCCTTAATGTTAAGTTTTTCATCAAAATTGGCTGATATAACTCTCGCTGCTCATGTTTTCAGCAAATACATGATCTAATTGACTGTTTTATGTTTATAATTCCTGCTTCATGTTCCTCTTCTCCATTTTGCTGTAGTAAACTTAGATCCCCTGTTTTTCTGGATCCAGCATACAAGGGAGAATGCACTAAGATCATTGCACCTTTATTATCATCCATTAGACCTGCTATTGTTCGGCAACAAGTTTATTTTCCTATAGATGCCTGCCTGATTCAGTTTGACTGCGGGAAGCTACAGGTGCTTGCAATTTTGCTAAGACGCCTTAGAATAAAAGGTCACAGGGCTTTTGATCTTTACCTAAATGACTAAGATGTTTGATACCTTGGAGGCTTTCATTAATTTGTATGGGTACACTTACATTCGACTAGATGGATCCACACCACCTGAAGCTAGACAGACTTTGATGCAACGTTTTACTACAAATCCAAAGTTCTTTTTATTTATTTTATCCACACGTAGTAGGGATTAACCTATTTGGTGCAGATAGTCATTTTTTATGACAGTGGCTGGAATCCTGCAATGGATCAGCAAGCTCAAGATACCATAGAGTTGGGTAGACGAGGGAAGTGCACATCTTCCCACTTATTAGGGGGGATTTTTTCTAAATAGGTGAGAAGGGAAAAGTTATTATGAGAATAGATTTTTTAAAAACTTATTACGAATATAGGTGAAAGAAGAAGTTGTGCCGGATGCACAATATTTTTTTTATTTTTTATTTTGAGATCCGGGATTTAAGT
>JBAMHZ010000031.1:1330576-1341060 GCA_037177395.1 Alpinia galanga
TTCTTGGATTTGTCCTCCTTCTGATTTGGACACTCATGCTTGAAGTGTCCCTTCTTGTTGCACCCGTAGCAAGTCACATTCATCTTCAAGTTGGATGCAGACTTGATCATTTTTTGAAGGTCCCTTTTGGAGAAATCCCTATTCTTCTTTCTAGTGAACATTTTTCTTACCATGTTCACTAGCTGTTCTTCCTCATCAGACTCGTCTTCCAGCTCAGGTTTGGTTCGAGTCTTTCCTTCCTTGGTTGAACCTGCAACAAGAGCTATCTCTTTCTCGGCCAATTTGGAGTTAGTTTGTTCATGTAGTTCTAATTCACAAAATAGTTCATCTAATTTTAACTTTGAAAGATTCCTCAAAACTTTGTAGGCATCCACTATAGATGCCCACAGAGTATTTTATGGAAATGAGTTTAGTGCGTACTTTACAATATCTCGATTTTTGAGTTGGTGACCAATCATGTGTAGACCGTTGAGGATGTTCTTGATCCTTGCGTGTAGTTGCATGGTTGTTTCTCCATCCTACATTTTAATATTAAATAAATTATTTAAAAGAAGGTCTCATTTAGTTACCTTAGAGTCGTTCGACCCCTCATGTAGCTCAACAAACTTGTCCCACAATTCCTTTGCATTGTTGAAGGGCCAAACTCGGTTGAGCTCCTCCTTCGTTAGACCACACTAGACGTTCTGCACCTTCTTCTTCATCTCCGATGTCCACCTTTCTGGGTTTAGGATTTCGCTGGAGTCATTTGTTGGAGTTGTGTAGCCTCGTCGAACATTAAACTACTGCTCGATGTCAGTCTTTAGATAGACCTCCATCCTCGTCTTCCAGTATGGAAAATCATCCCCGCTAAAAAGAGGAGGGTGAGCAGTGCTATAGCCTTTGTTTTGGGCCATTGTACCTTGTGCACAAAAATAAGGACAATTGTACCAAGAATTGGTCTTGGATTAGTAGTGCGGGATAAAAATAACAAAAATGGCTCGAGTGGTGTTGTACCAACTTCGAGTAATAATCAAAAAAATTAAGAATGTGTTAGAAGAGGTGATTGCACCAATTCTAACTTTATACAACAAACTTAAAACTTTTAATAAAAAGGAAAAATACTTGACTAGTGGTTGCACCAATTTCAAGTAACCCCTACTCTGATACCACTTGTAGAATCGAGTGCATGTGAGAGGGCGGTGGATCACGTATTTTAAAAACTTTCTTTTTATTTTTTAAAAAAACTTTCGAGTTAAATGCAACAAAAAATAAATAAAAATACAAGCGAAGAAAAGACACAATTTTCCTTTTTAGTTAATAGCCCCACGACTGCTAATCCAAGGCTCACAACCCTTCGGATTGTTTCTGATGAGCAATTCACTAAAACACCCTTTTCTGGTAAATTCTCAAAAATGGATCGAATACAAGAATGAGGAAAGGATAACAAACCTATCCTTTCATTTTGCAGTAATTAAAATAAATACAAAGAGTTACCCAACCAAAAAGGATGAAGAATGAGGTCTGAGGTTAGTGTCGCTTCTTCGGCAGCAATTGGATGTATTGGAGTCGTAGGTGAGTAAAAGTAGCGCTTGGATGTTCATAAAAAGTTGTTCTGAAAGCATTGTTCAGAGTCTTCTTTTTTAAGCCAACTGAGGCACCTCAGTTTAGCTAGGGTGCCTCAGTTAGCGTTGATCCATTTTGGAAAACTCAGTTTTTATCCACTTGAAGGTGTCTTAGTTCCTCCTGAGGTGCCTTAGTCCCTCTTGAGGTGCCTTAGACCTGTGGAAACAGTCCACCGCAAACTCTATCTGCTTGAAGGTGTCTTTCACCATCTGAGGTGCCTTAGTTGTCGCACTTAGGGCCCCTCAGTTTAACTAAGGCGCCTTCATTACTATTCATCCGAATGAAAAATTCTTTCTGCACCTTGTGTTAGTCCAAAACAAATATACAAAAATTTATAAAATGAATGCTTATGACTTAGATTCTGTCTAACATTATCAGAATCTAGTCTTGGTCTCAACTTAGGTTTCTGGGGTGAACCTAAGCTGGACTAATGCCTACAGTCCCACTGGGACTCGACCTCACTGGATCTCTCTCCTCCAGTGACTTACCTGACTTACCGTTGAAGCTTGACTTGTCATCTGACCCACCAGGTCTTTCTGCTAGACTCCTTATCTGGACTTTAGCTAGTTATTAGGTCCTGCTGACCTAACTGGTCTTTCCTCCAACTGTGTGGTCCTCCTAACCTAGCTGGACTTTCCACCAGTTGTCTGGTCTATCTAACCCAACTAGATTTCAGCCTGGTATCTGGTCCTCTAAACTCATCAACTCTGCACACTTGGTAACCAAGTTAAAATACAACAAGATCTAACTTTAACCATTTGTCATTTATCAAAATCTAAGTTCAATTATCAATGCTTAACTGCACCAACATGGGTCTCATGGGCAGTCAGGGTAAATAGATGATCATTGTCTATGGGAAACAATATGCTACTACGAATGGGTCTCGTGGGCAGACAAGATGTAAGGTAGCTATCTAACTATTGACTGCAGGCAACAACATGCTACCATAAATGGTTCTTGTGAGCAATCAGGGTGAATAGATGATCTCTATCTTTGGGCAATGACTTGTTACCACGAATGGGTCTCATGAGCAGATAGGATGTAAGGTAGCTATCTAACTATGAATGACATGCAAATCCAAATACCACTAACTCTGAGTGGGCAGTCCAAAAGTATAACTCTACTACAGACTCTTTCAACAATGAATGGGATACATGATTGATAGTATTTATATGAGGAAAATTATATACCTTTGCAGTACAAATTGTTCGACCTTGAATGTTTGCTAAAGGAGGGTGAATAGCATTTTCCCAATTCGTCATTCGATTATGCTCGTCTCTACACGTTTGTTAGTGTGTAGCGGAATGTATGTAGCAAATGCAATAACGAAAGAGACAATACACATAAACACAAAGATATAACGTGGTTAGAAACTCTAGTCCTACTCTACAGTAATTTGTAAAGTGGATCACTCCCAAAATAAAGCTTCACTAGCTTTTACTCCTTTTGGATGAACACTAAAGTGGAGGAACCTTCTTACAACTAAATACAAGCAACAATAACAAGAATATAAGTAATAATAATTACATATAAAGAAAATTTTACAATCTTGTGAGCTTTTGCTTGAATGAGCCTTTGGTTGCTTTGAGATGACTTGGAGGTGTGGATTGCAATAACAAATCCCTTTCAAGAACCCTTAAAACTGGCAACCCTTTCCTCTCCACAAGATCCCTTTATAAAAGCTCCTAGGCTGATTTTCTGCCTATCAATCGACTGGTCTTATCCACCAATCAACTGGCGTCGCGACTATTGTGAGACAATGACTATCCAATGACTCAATCCACATTAAATAAGTGGACTAGTCTACTAATTAGTCGACTGGTGGCCATCGCAGTTGACTAGCCAATCGACTTGCCGAGCTTATATGCTCTGACCAACAATTCACCAGTCGACTAATGCTCACCAGTTGACTAGTCTACAATTCTAGTCTACTA
Organism: Alpinia galanga; assembly: GCA_037177395.1. Taxonomy (NCBI): domain Eukaryota; kingdom Viridiplantae; phylum Streptophyta; class Magnoliopsida; order Zingiberales; family Zingiberaceae; genus Alpinia; species Alpinia galanga. The sequence continues at coordinate 1,334,113 of JBAMHZ010000031.1, forward strand.
TTCAAGCATTATAAGCCCAAGCATCAACAATAGTCAATTCCAACTCAACTGTCCGTCATCAGTCAATTGGTAAACCTTAAAACTGATAGTTACACCCCCCAAGTGTTATCCCTTTACACTTGTAACTCACCTTAGCCTAGAACTCAGTTTTCAAGTCACTTTCATTAGCCTCACACTTCTATGCGCTATCCTTCAAGTACTTCCATCGATCTAGTCATGCTAAGTGTTAAGAGGGCACGCCTCTGGGACTTCTCCTTAACCTCGGCCTTAACCTTTAAGCCACTTTCATCAGTCTCACACCTCCATAAGCTAGTCTTCAAGTACTTCCATCAGTTTAGTCTTGCTAAGCGTCATGCTCTTGGATTTTCCCTTGCCAAGTCACAACTTGGACTTTCTCCTTTTTCAAGACTCCACCCTTAGACTTTTCCTTTTACCAATACTATGTTGAACTTACCAAGAATTCATTCTTGGATTTCTTCAATGTCAAGTCTCACTACTTAAACTTTTTATGTCAAATCTTCGTACTTAAACTTCTCTAACAATCTCCTCATGATACATATGGTCGAATCATATTGTCAACATCAACCATTGTCAACATCAAAACATAACTTGAACTCAACTCAAGTTTGGTCAATTGTGACCTGGGCCAATTGCACCGATAGTTGATTCTTGTACTTGTAATGTATTTGTATTAATGCCCCTTACACTTATGTTGCTTTAATTAATGAATTTAAGCTGTTTACTTTCTTGCAATGCTTTGTTGTATTTGAATGCCTTAAGTTACACTTGTCATTTAGATTGCAATTAGGTTGAATTAGATTAGAAATGTTTTACTTTATGTTTTCGTAAATTCCATTTAATTGTTACGTTTAAGTTTGACACTTAGCTCCATTAATTCTTTCTGGGTGTTTGCTTTAATGTCTCTTTCACTTGCTTTAATTTTGTCAATGTCTTTAATTCAATTGCAAATATAGTTAGATTAGATTAGAATTTGCTTAGTCGCATTGCTTTTTCATTTTTGAGTTTTAGCAAAACCCCCGTTGCAATACAAAAATTCAAATTTCATTTTCAAATAAATTGATCTAAAGATTACTATTCATCGATTATATTCCTTACGAAAAACAACCAAGTATTTTCTATGTTGCATTAGTACAGAGAAGGTTTGATATTTAAAGTGATAATATGAGTGGGAAGATTTATGAGTGGGAAGATTTTTTTTTTTTTCTGAAACACACGCGAAGGAAGAATTCTATTATATTTGCAATTTTTAAAACATTCCAAATATTTGTTACTAAAAATTTCAATAATAAATTTATGTCCATATGATAAGTGAAACAACTCAAACATTTTTTTTTAGTTTTTAGCTTTTTTATATTTTTCTTATATGAATTGAGAAATAAATTCTATTCTCAATCCAATTAAAATAAAATTTGAATAAGAATGAGAAGAAATTTCACTCCAATTTACATCTTTTTTACTTTCTTCAAGATGGATTAGAAATATAAAATTAACTTTTCAAATTGATCAATCTATTATCTCTTTCTTGTAAAATTCGTGCTTCAATTTAAAATTATTTATATTATTTATTGTCCCCTATCTTTCATGTGAAACGACACCAAAAAAAAAAACGTTGATAAATGTTAGTCGCCAGTTGTCAATGAACGAGGTCACGAATTTTATGAGCTTTTCTTTTTTAAAACTCGATTGGAGTCATGCATGTGATGCGACCACATACACCTAATGTATTCGATGGCAATGGGATGGGACTTCTTTGTCCCATTCCCCCCTCTCCAATTAACTAGTAAAAGTATTAAGTGGAGACTTGGAAGGATAGAGGCATGGGGATCTCATGGTACGGATATGCCCTCTCACCCAACGTGGTCCATTAATGTTTGGGTGACGAGTTCAACAAGGAGCGGGTGAACCAACTCAACTCACCATGTGGGCACAATGAATAGGAACATAGTACTAGTGGCATTGCGTTAATTGTACTCGCAGGAGTAAAAACTCGGTGACTTTGCTTCATCCACTTCTTGCGCGAGAAATTTACGGTTTAGGATGATCATCCATGGACACATGCTAATCAAGAAATGAAAAGAGTAAACGAAGATGAAGGCCAAGGCAACATCCATGCAAGGATGACATAGTAGTATGGCTTCCCTGCCCTTTCCCTCTCTGAACAACTTCTGTCCTACATATTTATGGTTGCGGTTTCGAAAGTGAATAAACAGATACCTGCATCATTAATACAACTTGCCTGCCAAGGATACGTTTAATAGGTGGAATACAAACAAACAACCTGCTGATACCCGTCATCAGGCCTTCCATACATTAAAAACATAAAGGCAAATGGTCTTCCATTATCATGAAATGAAATCGCGAGTATGAGACATGTTAAAGCAACAGTCTTAGTCTTAACTTGTTCTTCTAAACAGGACCATATTTTTGGCTTTCCAGTTCTATTATGCAAAATAAAATTTACCAATGGTTAAGCATAGAGGCATGCAGCCATGAAAGGAGTCACGCATGAGCATGAAAGGTTGGTAGAGAAGACAAACTCGGCAAGTCACAAGCACAATTGGTGGGGAACATCAGAGAGCAAGTTGGGAGGCCATTCTCCAAGAAGGGGACTCCACCTGCACCCGACGCTAACCTTACCTGCTCATTTTAACCCGCACATAGAATTTCTCTTTTCTTGTTTTTTAAGAAAAGAGGAGAGAAAAACTCTCTCTACCTGCAAATTTGTTTGATTCCTCAGTGATTTGACTTGCTGCTGATGACAGCAGATAAAAAGGGGAATGTGTCGGCTGCCGTGCCTGCTTGGTCTCGTGTTGAAGTTATCGTCCAATTTCTGAATCACCTTCGCAATTTGAAGTTTACCGACTATTTTACCTCTCTCAGCAGTTTTGCTGCAATGGAGGAACTCGGGTCCGAGAGAGACAATCACAATAACACTGGTCGCTGCAACTATATATGATTTTACTCCTTTTCCTTCACTTCGAACTCCCTACCCTTTCCCTTTTATAGGTATCTTTATTCTTTATTTCTCGATCCTTTTAAAAATCATGCTACTTGCGAGTCTCGTTAGGCATTCACCATTCATTATTTATCTTCTTGGAGACGGAGTCATGGAGTGGAGTGAGCGGACCGCCTCCTGCTACAGTTACAGTGGACAGCTTGGCAGCAAACAAGTCCTGAGCCATCTAACGATTTAAAAAATATTAATAAAAACCGGACCTTGCGCAAGACTCTTCAATCTTCCTAGTCCCAGAGCGCGGCGAAGTAGTCATAGTGGTGCCTTTGCCTCAGCTTTATGCCATTCAAGACGCTGATCTTGACTCCCATTCAGTCTTTTGTTCTAGTGGTTGGTATATGACGGTGAGCTGCTGCATCTCTTTCTGGTGATCTTCGACTGCCGTTTTGACTGTTACTCTTGGAGGCTTGGACTTCTGTGAAAGATCATATTTTGACGTTTAGATCCTTGAAGACTGGAGGTTCAGCTACTAGTGCTTGGAAAGAGGTCGGTCTTTGAGTGGTGTGCGGTTAGTGTGCGTCAATCTAGTGAGGTTTTTAGGGTTCTTGAAGTGGTGTTTTAAGGCGGTTGATGAGATGTCTAGTGCAGCGCCGGCGCCGAAGCAGGATGAGCTAGTGCCACATCCAGTGAAGGACCAGTTGAGTGTTGCCTACTGCATCAATAGCCCTCCGCCTTGGCGTAAGTTCTTCGCTTTTTTCTTCCATATTTCTTTGTTTCTAGTCATGCATTGCTTCGTTCCTTTCTTCTTCCTTTCGAATAATTTCTGAGCATTCGCCGCCATCTTTTTAGCATTTATGATACTTGTTTTTAGAGCTGATTTTTCTAATTGTATTATACTTTATTGTGTTGGCTGTTCCCAGTTCCTCTTTTAAAGATTTGACTTCTCTGAATCCCCTGATTCACGGCATCTTCCTCCAATCTATCATAAATGCAATTAGATGTTGCACACTTTCTTGCAAACATCGTGTCTGATGATTTCTTCCCTTCTTTATGTTTGCTTAAATTTTTACCAGTTTCTCAAAATAATAATAATAATACTAATAATAAAGCAGATTTACTTCGCTTTTATCGTGGTTGAGTTTTTTTTTCTTTTTTCATTTTTTTTTGCAGTTCACAATTTTCCAAAATTTTATGACTGTAAAAGTGCTTTATTGTTTCCTCGTGTGGATTTTGGACGGTTGATCTCCTCTGCCTTTTCATATTTTTTGTCATGTAGAATTCATTTTTGTAACTAATTGATTATATAAAGATATGGATGGTTTCTAAAGTGAATGAAAAATTAATGTGTAAGACTATTCAAATTATAAAGGGTTGATCTAGAATTTACCGAACAAGCAGGTCCATAGACGCAATACCTAAACATTAACTCGACTAAGTGTAAGTGTTAATTCTTGTGAGACTTAGAGGATGTTAAATTGGCTGAGAATTTAGGTACATTTCTGAAATTAGGCTGCAATTGGAGGGATGGGAATTAATTAGATCTCAAAATCATTAAGAATTAATTAATTAAGCCCTTCTTAGTGCCACACAATCCAAGGCAACATAAAAAATGCTATAATAAAATGCTAGAAATCTATGTCAACCAATGTTGTATTGCTAGTCTAGATCTCAAACCTCGTATGCATGTGCATTCGGAGGCATGCAAAATGAAGCTGCCACTTGCTCTTGCCACCAAGATGCATTTTTTAAATTGGCACAAAAAGCACATTGACTTATGTTACAAGAAAACAATAATAGCATAGAATCATATAAATGTGGTTTTCCTAATGCACCTTGAAGATTGCAACATGCAAATTGTGTTGGATTGTCTAAAGAGGCTAGGGGGGGGGGGGGTTGAACAAGCCTTGTTTGTAGCTCGTTCATGTTCCTAGAGGGTTTGTATGTAAAAAAAACTAAAAAAACGAAAGCAATAGGAGTAGGAAAGGAAAAAGATCTAGGCACGGGTATTTCAATGTGGTTCAATAGTCCCTAGACCTATTCTAGAGCCTATAATCCTTTTGATGGATCACTCCTTGAATGCACTACTATTTTTCTTCTTCTTAGCCAATAGTTAAAGGTGAAGAAACCTCTTACAATATCTCTTTATAAGATGTAGAATTTGAGCACAAGAGATTACAAATGCGAACACAAAAGGAGAATAAGAGTATTGAACACAAGAATGAGTCTACAAGTTCTCCCCAATGTCTTCCTGAGTTGTCGTAAACCCATAATTTCAAGTTTGAATTTTGTCTTCACAATCACCTTTCTTGTTGATAAGCCAATTGCTCATTCATCATCAGTCGACTTGTTAGTTGATATGACAGCTAACAACCATTAGTTAGTTAACACCATCAATCAACTGCTTAGCTTGTAATCTTGATTGTCATCTTTGAATATGTAAGCTTTAATAATATTTTTGCTTGTTACCTTTGAGCATTCGCTTAAGGGCTCTGCAATTGACTAAGTTGACTGATGGCTTAGTAGTTGATTAAGTCGCATGCATTTTAGAATTGATTTATTTGATTATAAGTTAACTCTTCAATTGATTGACACATTAGTTGACTGAATTCTCAAATGAGTTGATTCCTTCTCTAACTCTAGCCACTTCTAAGGCTGAGTTCACACTTAAGTTTAATCTAGGTTCCTAGTGTAGATGTATACTTAAACTCTTCCTCATAGAGTGTAACTTCATGCTAAAAGCTCTCTGATAGGACCGAAATAACAATAGAGGAGGGTGAATGCTATTATTTAAAAATTAAATTGATAGTAAATGTAAAAAGAACTTGAATAGACAGAGAAAATGTAAGCAGAATAAAATTAGTAAATAGAATCAAGTAGTGGAAAAAGTAAAATGACACAAGAACATTAAGTAATTAAAGTGGTTCAACTTCTCGCTTGGATTCCTACTCTATGACCTATGATCCATCACATGAATCAATCAAAATAACAATCACTATACTTTTTCTTTTCTAGAAGATCTGGAGGTGGAGAAACCATTTACAAAAGATATACAAATATTGTACAGTAAGAGTTAAAAAATAACAAAACACTAAATATGTATACCGAACTTGTATGGTATGCCTTGAAAGGGAAGAAGAGTGCTAGTAGAACTTTCTTGTAGAACACTTTCACTTAATTGATGACTTAGTTAATCACTTTGTTTTTGTGAAGCTGTTGTAAGTCCTTCCCTTTTATAGACTTATTACATGTGCTAGGAAGCCCTTTTTGGGCCCCTAGAAGCCTTGGTTCGATTCGATTGCTCCAATTCATATCCGACTCTCCGGATGCCTTTTGAGTGCCCAGATGCTGACGTGAAAGAATCCTATTAGCATCTGATTGGTCCAATTTAGTTGGTTTTTATTTGACTCGGATCACCTGGGCTTCGTTCGGTTGTTCGAACGCTAATGTAACAGAACATCGTGGATCCTCAATCCACGTTTCTAAAATAAGCTTTTGCCACACCATCATATATTTGAATGTGATATAGATCTTAGCACTAAATGCTTAGAACCATTTCGATCGCCTGGACCTTTGAGCACCTAGATCCGATAAGGGCACTCGGATCCATTTGATTTGGTTGATCTGATTCAATTTGAGTTCCTACATCACAAAGTGAGTAACACAAGTATATCTATGTAGTAGCTCAGTTGTCTCACCATTGACTTACATCAGGGTGACACTTAGCTTAAAGTCTATCCTAACCCTATAAATAGTGACTCTTCTTCGCTATCTTCTAAAACAGAAGATCTCTTTGTGCTTACCTTACCTAAGACCTCCAGATCTTTCTTAGTCATTTGACCATCCTACAAAAATCCTTGACTTTTAGGCACCTCTAAACTTCACCCACTTGACCCACTAAATCTTCCTTGGTCATTTGACCATCCTGTTAGAAAACACTCTTGGACTTTACCCGTTAAGTTTTTGCACCTGTACAC
>JBAMHZ010000031.1:1371932-1382251 GCA_037177395.1 Alpinia galanga
CCACTTTATTGCACCCGCTATAAGAAGATTGCATCAAGATACAGCGGGAAGAGGCACCATAATTACGAAAACATTTCAGCAGGGCTATAAACAAACCAAGTTGAGCCAAGCTTTGTGTCATTCGAGCTTGTTTGATAAAGTAACCAAACCAAACTAAGTCGAGCCTTAAAAAATTAAGCTATTGAAATGGTTATTTAAGATTGGCTTGGAATCTTTTTTTTTTTTTAGCTCGAGGTTTGTTCAAGTTTGACTTGAGCTTAATTAGTGTTATCAAGCTTTTATTTTAAGCCCGTTTGATTCTTTAAAATTTTTACATTTTTAAACTTATATAGTTGGTTAGCAAGTTTGCTTGTTTATTTTCAAAGATTTTTTGTTTATTAATAAATTTAACAAGAATTTATTGATAAACATGGTTCACAAGCTTCGTTCGTGGATATTATTCATGAATAGTTTACAATCTCTGTGCATGAATATTAACAAGTCAAAAACGTGTTCAATTTTGTTCATTGAGTTTAATAAGTTGTTCAAACTTGTTCATTTAATTAACTTTGTATATATTAAACAAAAATAAGCAAACTCTTGCCAATCCGAACACCAAACTTGCTTACGAATATTTTGCTCATTTACCAGCCTACATATGAGCATCCTGTCGATCTCTCCACCCCTTAAAGAATTGGGCCTCAATCGCCTCCACTCCTCGACAACTTAAAGGGTGAAACTTGTAATACCCAAAAATGAGCCCTTATACAACTCAACACACATGGCTAAAATCCACATGAGTAGACTTATCGGTTAGCCTTAACGCACATAGAATCCAACCACGACAGCTTCCTAGCACTCAATTCCCTAAGCCCCCCTTCCTCTTCCGAAATGCTCGGTATCCTAAATGCCCATTCGATTGCAAAGGGATTGACCTCTCTATTATCTCTTCAACTCTAAATACTCAACATCCCAAGCACCCTTCAATTGCCAAAGGGCTTACCCTCCCAAGTGCCTTTTTAACTCCATAATGCTCGAATTCCCGAGCACTTAATACAGTATTGCAGTTTCTATGCATAATTTGCCTTTCCAAAAAACATGGACCCCTATCCACTCCTGTACGATGGGTCTAATACCAAAAAGAGAGCAAACCCTTAACCCATCATAAGCATGTCCTTGATCAAAGCAGGCTATAACCATACATGGCTCTTGCACGGCATGGCTCCTGCTTATATGGGATAGAGTGAGGCACACGTGTTGCCACTATAGATTGTGGAAGTTAAAAAGTATAGTGAACTGGCTAATCTTGATTAGAACTCCATGAATACTACCACAGAGCCCGCACTGATAGGGTCCAGATCATATAAAAGCATTAAAACTAGGGGATTCCTATGAATTAGTTCCCTCATTCTCTCTAGCTTTTTTTCATTCTTAATCTCATTTTTTTTTCTCTCCCAACCTCTCCCTTAAAAATTAATTAAGCATTCAAAGGGTCTTATTGAATATCTATGACATCAACTAACATGTGTTGATCTATGCAAGTCCATCCATGAAATGGAAGAGAGCTTCATCATCAACATTAGTGAGGAAGCAGATTTCCAAAATAGCACCCCTCTTTTTTTCTCATCTACTCTCCTATCATGCACCCTATCCACTGTTGGTACAACTTCCACACATTATCAACTCTTCACTAACCCATGCTTGCCTAGCTACTGTTGCTTGATCCATAATCAATACATCTCCTACACTATGCACCCATTTAATGATCACCTAACACGAAGTAATACTGTGCTATTGCAACCCCCTCTACAACAGTAAGCCAAGGGTGAGCAGTCAACAAAGAATCACCCAAACATCTATAAACTTGTATTAGCAATCATTTATTAAAAAAACTACTTTGCACATGGGGCACCACTTCAAAGAATTCAAGTGTCCTCTAACACAATCCTACTCATGGAGCATTAATTGTTGCCTAATCATTTCTTTCCATGCCAAAACTCTCACACCACAGTCACATATACCAACTATATCCTCTCACTTCAAGAGGATAAACTCCACTTATTCATTAAGCAAGATCCAAAAACCTTATGGATCAAAGATCAAGACATCTCCCTTTGAAGACCTAAAAGCAAGGTGAAGAGAGCACCGCCACTTCAACTTTGTAGTTTTAACCTAATCGCTTGACTCCACTTATTGGGAGGACTTATAAGATAATGAACACCATAGTTACCAGACTCTATTCACAATCCAATAACCTAGCATCTATAGTACGTCATTTTAAAAGTAAGCACCGCCATTGCCAACCTCTACTTGTGATCTAACAACTTTGCTACAAGTGCAACTCGTATAGATGAAAGCACAACCACTACTAACGTGTGTTCTCATAACTCAATTTGATAGTTTGTCAACGGTCACACCTAGCAAGAATGCGAGAACCACCACAGTCAATCTCTGTTATCAACCGAACCGCTTGCATCCTCCATCAACTAGTTTTATAGAATCTCAAATTTGACATTGAAGGGATCATGTGATGTGTGATTCATTAACTCAATAGGTTTCTTTCAACATATTATGGTTTTATTTTGTTATCATGTTAGTTTATCTTTCTACTTATTAAGGGTTCTTCTAATTTACGTCAATATAGATGGTCTCTAGGCTTCAGATCAAGGGAAAGTACTTCAAATAGAATAGTAAATCTAGAAAACCTTATTATACAATCTTGTAACCAATTCCAACAGCTAATGAGAACTTCAAAAACAACATAAAAGCAAGTTTTATTAAGGATTATCAGCCTGAAGCATATTGAATTGCATGAAGAATGTTTTTTTAAAACCATTAGACATCATGCATAGTGCTGTCTTATCCAATCTTACTGATGAAGTGGGATAATCTAAATAAAGATTGTATGTATCATGTTTTGCCCCTTTGATACTATCTCCTTCTTACTTCTTGATGAAAAGGTAGGTCTAAGAAAGTAATTCTCAGTCCATTTCCAAGGTAGTAAAAGAGAAAATGTAAGAGAAATTTAGCATCGAAGGCAAACTATGACATAAAAGAGAAGTAAAATGAATAGTATCAACCATGGTAAGAGGAAATAATAGTCCATGATGGTATTAGAATACAAAAGCAAACTCATTCAATGATATATCTCGTGTTCAAAGCTCCCGCAAATTGAAAATAAGTTAATATTTGAATTGTGCACCAAAAATGATCATGGGTGGCAACATAAAGGAAGATCAAAAAGTCCCAATGACTCATAGGTATTTTAGATATTTATGTACTAAAGACTCTCTTGTCACAAAAGATGATATGGGTGTTTAATGACAATTATGATGTCAATGGCATGTCCATCATTGTAGATATTTCATATTTCTAACTAACATTAAATTGAATAGAGTAGTTGGCCGAAAGGATGATTCACATATTTGTAACATTACAAATTGATTCTGGCCGAAGTAACACATAATAGCACAACCATTAAATTTGAACTAATAAGTAAAATCAAGTAACTCTGTCCATGGCGAATAGATTCCACCATAGCCAGTACTAAGCTCGGATAAAGGATAAGGATTATGTTAGATTGTCAATCAACGTAAAAACATAAACAAATACACAAAATAAAATGCTTAGCTATGCAAGTGTGCATAGAGAAAATTTATCATTTCATCTATCAGCCAAGTGTGGCTGTGACCTCCGACGACAAGCCGCTAAACCTAAAAACCCTAACCATAAGAATTTTTTTTCTTTTCCTTTCTTCTTTTTCCCCTATTTCCAATTTTTTTAACTCAATTAATTCTAATTCCTTTTCTTATCTTAGTTTTCCCCTCCTTCGTCCGTCAATTTTTCACTCCTTCATCCTTAATTTTCTCCTTTCATCTGTCCACAAGGGTAAACAAAAAAAAGCCTCTTAACTTCTTTAAGAATGGTTAATTATTTTTCCTCCATTTGTCCATAAGGTAAATAGAAAGATGGTTAATTTTTTTCCTCTCTTCATCTATCCATGAGGTAAATAAAGAAAAAAACTACTTAAGATAGAGAAAACATTTTTAAAAATTAAATATAATACAATTGTAACCTCATAAAATATATTATTATTGATAAATTAAATTATTCTACACATAAATTTGATTTAATTTTCAATTGATCAAAATAAATATAAATTAAATCCAGATTAAATCTATTTAATCCTGTCATATCTACTTGGTGGATTTTGGCTAATCCTAAATTGACTTTTACTCAATAAATATCAAATATTCCACAAGATAATATCAAAACTTGAACAACATTCAACATCTCAAATATTACTTAATAGTAAGCATCTATAACACTTAAATATTAATAAAAATATTTTTAATTAATATATTTTATATTTCAAATGTATCAAAACTATATCAACACAACACGATACAATATCAAAACTATATCATAGCAATCATAAACAGAAACCCCAACCCCGACACTCCTAAAAATTCTAAACCATAAGAAATATTATATGTGAATCTATCAAACTATTGTGCTAATGCTACGTCATTCCGATTACATTCGATAAGGATCACTACATTTCTATGTAAACTTGGATGTAGTATTAACTATGCAAAAGTTATTACACCCTATGTCGAATAATAATGGGCATTATAGAAATACTAATTGTCTATAATTGAGAACATGAAACGTAGAAAACACTCACTGGTAAAGCAATAGAGATAGTGAATACGATAATTAGAAGAAAAATTAATATTTTATATTTCTAAAGACAAAATGGATAGGGAAGAAGATAAAGATGATAGAGAACAAGTCTTAAGTTATGAAACTATATTTCTAAAGACAAAATGGGTAGCGAAGAAGACAAAAATGATAGAGAACAAGTCTTAAGTTATGGAACACATAAAGGAGTAAAATGAGAAATAGAGTAAGTATTATTGTAGATATCTCGTAAGGGATAAAATAATAATAGTTAGAAAAGAAATAGAATCATAGCTCTCAAGATAATGGTAGCAAAAAAAAACTATTAATGTAATTAGCATATATACACCTCGAGTATGATTAGATGAAAAACACCAAATATAGGCTTTGGGAACACTAAGATGAGGTAGTAAAAAAATTCCAACAAACAAAATAATTTTATTAGATCTAAATGGACATGAGGGTGATGATTTTGGAACAAAAAATGAAGAATGAAAAGTTGTATCAAATTTTGCGATAACACATGAACATATAATAGTTAATACATTTTTCAAGAAGAGAGAATAACAATTGGCTACATTCAAAAGTTAGAACAATAAGTTGTAAATTAACTTTCTTATGTTCAGAAAAAGGGATAAGGGATAGAAAAATTTAAAAACATTGTGATGACATCCCTGGAAAAAACTTAGCCACCCAACATAAGTTAATAATGTTAGATATGTTCCTCAAGCATAATGTCAATAAAAGAAAAACGTGATCCTAAGAACAAGTGATGGAGGTTAATGGATAGAAAGCAAATTATCATTAAAAAGCGGGTAGGAGCACAAATATTAGAAAAAATATATAACAACTCGAATATGATATGAGATAAGATAACATCAAATCTGAAAATGATGGCCATGGGTGTACTTAACAAGTCAAGAGGACAAGCCCTGCCAAATAAAGAAACTCATTAATTTTTAAATAAAAGTTTAAATGACCAACTTAATTTAAGAAATTTAAGTTAAAGGTGTATAGAAATTTAAATTTTTATTAAAAAAATTTCAAATTTAAGGCGTTAAATGGGATGCAAAATGGAAAAGTGGTTGAACCAATTGATATTCCAATATAGATATGGAAGTGAATGACTTACAAAGTTATTCAACTTGATATTGAAAACAAATAAAATATCTAATCAATGGAAGTAATCGGTGGAAGGTAATTACTCTAATCCATTTATATAAAAACAAAGGAGAGGTACAAAATTGTGCAAATTATAATGATAAAAAAATGAGATCAACGACTGAAAATTAATGTGGATTCATGCCTAAAAAATCATTGATATAAGCTATACAATTCACATGCAGCCGTTTGAGAAGTATCAAAAAAAGAAGCAAGACTTACATATGTTATTCATTAACTTAAAAAAAACTTACGACAAAATACCAAGAGAAATTATGTGAAGATTTCTCAAAAATAAAAGTGTTAGTATAGCGTATATTGAAATAATTAAAAATATATATGAGGAGATAATGACAAGAGCAAAAACTCATCTTTTTATACTAGTCATCCAAGCCATGTTACCATAATGCATGTTGCTTGTAGATGATATACACGTGAAAGAGTAGATATTAAACTTGGATCTTAGCAGAAATATAAAAGGTTTTTAGCTTACTAGAATAAATATAAAATGTATGAAATTTAAATTTAGTATCAATAATTATAGTAAGAAGGAGAGTCTTGGTGCAACGGTAAAGTTGTTGCCTTGTGATTTAGAAGTCACGGATTCGAAACCTGAAAACAGCCTCTTACAAAGAAAGGTAAGACTCATACAATAGATGCTTCTCCGAAACCCCGCATGGCAGAAGCTTTGTGCATCGACATGCCCTTTTATCAATAAATGTAGCAAAGTAATTGTTAAGATAGACGATGATGAGCTGGCCACAATTGAAAGCTTTAAATATCTATGATTTTGATAGAGATATTTTACATAAGATACAAACAAAATGATTGAAATGAAGGATAGTGTTCTTAGTGATTATAAGGTACCACTAAAGTTCAAAGAGAAGTTTTACCAAATGGCAATTAGAGTTCTATTATATAGAGTTGATTATTGGATTATGAATCGAGCACATGAACAAAAGATGAGTGTAATAGAGATATGAATATTAAGGTGGATGTATAAACATATGAGGATGGAACAGATAAAAAATTAAAATATTAGAGATAAAGTTAGGATTATACCTATTAAAGCAAACTTCAAGAGACATGTCTAAAATGGTATAAACATGTACCTAGGCAATCAATAGATGCTCCAGTTAAACAAGGTGAGACCATGACAAATACACACATTAATCAAGAAAGAAGAAGACCAAAGATGATTTAGTTAACAACGATAAAAAAGAATAAAATCCATTTAAATATAGATAAGAATATGAAAGGGAGCTTTAGCAGAACGATAAAGTTACAACCTTGTGACTTAGAGGTCACGGGTTCAAGTACTGAAAATAGTCTCTTGTAAAGTAGGATAATGCTACGTATAATAGACCCTTCCTTAGGACCCGCATGTCGGGAGCTTTGTATACCGAGCTTCCCTTTTTTCAATATAGATAAGAACATAGTAGGGGATCGAGTGTAACAGCATAGGAGGATCTATATAGTCAACCCCACCCTTTTTTTAAATATAGATAATAATATAATAGGGGATCGAGCCTAACAGCATAGGAGGATCTATATAGTCAACCCCACTTAGTGGGATAAAGGTATGGATGTTGTTATTGTAAAGTAAAAAGGGTGCATACAAACACATCTAATGACTACATATGACGATATAGTGGAATTGCAAGTAATACTTCATCTTGGGTATAGTGTAAATAAAGCAAACAAATACTTAAAAAGCTAATAAGAATGACAAAATGAAGATTTAAGAGCATTAAACAAATGTCCACTAAAGAGTCAAGGAAGGTTGTCAATGACCAGAAGGGAGGGGGCGGCTATGGTAGAACGGCCAACTCTCTGCCAAATGAGGATTCAAAAAGAATGTTACAAACCAAACTATGGCTTAAATGTCATTAACAAAAGTACTATGGGATCTTATTCCTTGATTGGTATTCGATTGTCCATACAAAGGTTCTGTTAAGTTTTCATTAGAAAGTACTATTTCCAATTACTTTAAGGTTTGAAATGATATCCAAATAATGTATTGGTCATGTGATGAAGACCTAGAATACAAAATTAAAGAAAAAATAGACAGCCCAACTTCTATAGTAATTTTATGTGCTATTATTTCAAGTTGGTCTTAAGATAGATGAAATCACACAGAATGATCATAATTCAGTTTATACCTCTACTCAAAATCCTATGTTTGCTATAATAAAAAAACCCTTTTAATAGTGGAATGGCGCAGCAAGGTGATGAAACCTAGGCAAGAAAGTAAGAATTCAAACCTAACAATCCACGATTAGGCTAAGATAAAAGGATATAAGCTCTTCCAAGAATTGTGCATTTATATGAAAAGAAATCATAGCTTTTTTACTCTGTTAGTAGATGTTCAAGTGGATTTTACTAGTGAATACCTTGGAATAACTGAAAAAAGTACCTGATACTGGCAAAATAAAAGCAGATGTTCAATGTTCAGGATTTCAGAACATGTTATAGACTAGTTATTACTCCATAAATTCAATGATCTGCCAGAAAGCTGTGGAAATAACCTTTGCCAATTCGTTGTAAACTAAATACTACATTCTAGCAGTTCAAAGCCTATAGGGGAATAAGGGAATTCAGTAATAGACAATATCAGAGGAATGGATAGAAAAAAAATTTAATATGAAGATGAAAGATCGGTAAAAAGGGACAAACCATCGTCTTGGTCTCCCGCCTTTCCTCCTCCTACCTCAACTTCCTCCATCTCCTCTCCTTGTTCGTGTTCCACCACCTTTTCGTCCTCATCGTCGCGCTCTCCCTGGCGTTCAAACAGGGACTCAGCGTCGCCATCACCATTAGCAGCGACAGCGTGGGAATCGACCTCCCCCGTCGGATGAGGGGAGGAATCAAGGGTTGATTTGGGCAAGGGTTTCAACATCTCCAACTGCTACTCGTGCAACCGTCTTCCGCGGCGGCGATGGTGGAGGCGGCGGCTGCAAAGGGGACGCAAACGAAGGTTAGAGACCTCTCTTTATTTAAAACAAATCGGGCGAAAAATGTCTCGTCACCAATGTTCCCCGGTTATTTTCATTCGCCGTTTTATATTACATTTTATATAAAGTTTGTTTATATTTATTTAATATTAATATATATATATATATATATAATAAATTAAAATAAAGTTCTTGAAAGGAATAATTTTTTTTATTTACTTGTGTAAATTTTATTTATAATTTTTTTTATTTTTTTTTACTCATATATGACAATTTATTAATTTATAATTTTTTTTAATTTTAAATTATTCATAGTATATTAAAATAAAAAAATAATATGAATTTTATATATTAGATAAAAGTTTAATTTAATATATAAGGATAATAATGTTATTAGTTGAGCTTAATAAAAAAAAACTCCAACTCCACTTTAAATTAATAAGATTTTTAATAAATAAAGTTAAACAAGTTCGATAAGGAAATAAACAACCTCAATTACAGTTAAGCTCACCTTGATTCGATTCTTTTACACCTCTATAGTGAATAGATTAAAAAAAACTTTCAAGTCAAGATATATCCTTGTGAATAAATTTTAAATGATTTAAACGCCAATTCGCTCAAAGGAATTCAATAAAAAAAATATTTTCTTTTCTCTTAAATCACAATTCAAGGTTGCTTTATTCATTGCTTAAAATTAAAATAAACATTTTACCGATTAACCACTCTTAACTCAAGCACAACCACCAAGGTTTCAAGAACAATTGCGTTTGAAAATTTTTAGAGTTTTTATTTGTCTTTTAATGATTTCTCTAGTAAATTTTAGCTCGGAGGACAAGAAAAATATACCCATTAAGCCACCAAATTCATTGTTGAAAATTATCAATGTTGATCAAGCAATCTAGGTCTAGTTAACCAGTTCAATAATGAATTGTTGACTCAAACCAATGGAGCTCGGCATGACAATCTGGTTTTTATCTCATTTATACTCTTAACATACCCTTTCAATTATTGAGGTATCCTTTCAAATAATAGGCATACCCTTCTTGGTGTAGTCATCGTCGATTTAATCTCATTGATCATCGAGTTATTCTTTCATATATTGATATACACATTTGGGTAAGTTTATCCCTAAAATTAATGTTAAGGTCGAGATGAAACAGGGATCTTCTTTTCTTAAGACAATATTATCCTACCTAGATGCTTAACAACTGCCTCTTAAGATATAACTAGTTATGACTCTGACTACAAGCACTCTAAATTTTAAGTCCAAAGAACTTTTAAAATCTTGGAATTCTTAAGAGAACAGAGAGAAAAAAAAGATTCAAAAGAAAATTCACAACTTAAGAATTACATGAGTTAAGGGGGGAAAAAAGTGCGTTCCTTTTATAGAAACAAAAGTTTCTCCAAAAGATGAAGACAACTTACAAAGGGTGAAAAAACATAAATGTATCTCTTACTTGATACATCATTCATTGATTAATTATTCAATTAACTACTTAATGTTTCACGGAAACATGCATGAATTTATTTGTCCTTTATAAT
>JBAMHZ010000031.1:1485774-1502576 GCA_037177395.1 Alpinia galanga
TGACTCACTCAACATCACCTTGTCCCACTTGGCGATGTCATTTTTCTCACTCGGCATTGTTGAATCCCACTTGACGATGCTATATTTCTCACTCAATAATGCTGCTCGACATTGTTCATCATCTTCTCCATGAAGACAGTGAGAAAAAATAAACATAACATAAAATTCATATTACACAGCATTGAATAAGCAGGTAGACGAGAACCGCGTTCCACGATCTCAGACTCGATAGTCATTCTTGAGTATTAACTCAGGAAATTATTGAACATGAAATTGTTGACATTCAATCTAACTCTAATACCAATGTTAACTCTATGAAATTGAAATATACTTTCAGAATAATAAAACTATACCTCAATGTCGATGATTCTGAAAACTTCAGAACTATCAAATTGTGATCTCTAATCATTCACAGTCGAGATGATAATCACGTAGAACGAACTATCATCTTAGTTTCACAACATCACAACCTTAGTTCGGCAACGTCACAACCTTAGTTCGGTAATACCAGACGAAGTTTACTTCTTATTCTTCTTAACAAGAAGTGAGATGTAGTACATATTGAAGAAGCACTAAGTAAGGAGCTTCTTCTCAAACTCTACACTGCTTCTCAAGCTTTGCCACTTTCACCTTTTTCATCCACGGCTTCTCACAAGTAACTGCATAACCAACAGAAAGGATAGGAAGAAAACCATTGAGCCTGAGAAGAAACAAGATTCATCCAAGTCAAACTCCTCGAAGAAGTGAGCATTGTCAATGTGAGTTGTTTTTGGTCCTCTAATCTGCAGTGGCCTTTCAAGGATGATTTGCACGCTGCATTATCAATTCGTTGCATGACAATGAGGCAGATTTTATGGATACTGGAATCAATTTGCACCCTTCAGAGGGAAATAGTTCTACAGTTTGCTTGCTGAATGTTAAAAGACAGATTTTGGTAATTGTTCATCAATCAGTAATATCGTTTTGCTTCTTGCCAATTGTTTGAACGATATTTATCTGATGCTGCTTTTTAAAATGATTTATTTGTTTTCTTTAATGATTTTCCAAATTGACTCTTGCACTTGGAGGTGTGCAAGTCTGTTTATCATGTTCAATCTTGCACTTGGTTATTAAAAACTTTATTGAATTTAAGCTTTTATATGGAGCTTAAGTAACAACGCTCTCCTTATAAATTAGGTAAACACTTATCTAATATATAGAGTTTATATTATTTTTATTTTTATTTTTATTTTTATCTTTAATATATTTGGAATAATTTATGACTATAAAAATTCATAAACTTTATTTATTTGAATAAAATAAATAAATTTATGATTGAAATTTATTTAAATTAATAAATATGTTTATTTATAAATTGTTTATGAACTTAAGAACGTTAGCGAATTAATTTTACAAATATTCAAGTTAATTTATTTTATATATTCTTCTACTAGTGAATAAATATAAACGAGTTTTATTTAAGTTTATTTAGAAATGTGTAGTTCATTTATAGTCCTATTATAATTTTCCTTGCAAGGTTGTAAGTACCTCATTTAATAGTGATTTTATGACCAAGCCTGGTTAAGGCTTTTCATGAGACCATTGTGCGGCAGTAGAGTTGCACAATAAAGAAATAGTTAATCCTTAAGGATTGTAAATCTTGTTAAGGTGTTTGCCCTTCTGTCGTGTTAGCTTTTGGTTGGATATAAAGCGCTCCTCGTGATTTATATCCTCCGTGTTGGCTGTAAAATTGATTGACGAGGATACTGAAGGCGAGTGAATTATCGTTTTGCACAATGAGACCACTGCCAAAAGTGATTATTGTGATCTTATGGCAGTCGACTGTGACCGCAAATCTCGTATCGTTAAGGCGTAGTGACTGGCCATGGCCGTGGCCATGCTTTCTATTTTTTTTTCTCCTTTTTTTTTTATTGTATTTTTTTCTTTTTCTTTATTTTCAAAGAAAAAAGAAACATCAAATTGAATGTAATAAAGATTAATTTGATTATATTTTTCTATTAAATTCGTTAGCTTAACCTACATTTGATTGATTGCCAAACAAAAACAAAGGATTATTTTATTAATTAAATAATATATATTTGCCAAACTTATTTAGAATCATTTAAAGTTTGCAGAATTTATAAGAAAAATTTAAGTGGAATAATTTTTGTTGGCTAAAAATTTATATAAAGAAAAAACAGGAGAGGAAACAAAAATACTCGTTAAGAATCAAATAAGAACTTGAAAATTTGAAAAAAACCTTTACAACAATATCGAACAGCATATCAATGGCTCCAAATCTTTTAAGCCAATGTTTTCAGTAACAATTTATAGTATTCACTAATAAAAACATCTTTTTAACCTTTAGTTTTATAAAATCAATCCAAAATAAATTTACATTGTTTTAATTTTATTTAATCACAGATGAAAAAAAAATAATGTATATGAATCTGAAAATATATGAAACGACAAACATACAAAAATTGGAACAAACGTCATGAACCAAAGTAATTGAATTGAAATCTTGCACATTCCAGAGGCAAATGTATTTGAAATCCTTCAGCAACATAATAGCGCTCAAATACGATCCTAACAAAAACACGGGGGCAGTAACAATTCCATTAAGTAAAATTACTAAAAAAACTTTTATGCTGAAGTGAAATAAATTCACAAGTTACTAAACCTAGCTGCACCTTCAGATTTCTTGGACGCTTAAACCTACAAAAAGAAATAAACAAGAACAACCAAATGAATCAATAGCCGCTTGATCTGTAGATTTAGCAGACAAATTTACTTTCTTGCAACAGTAAGCACTACTTATAAATCAAAATACAGCGCACCGGACAAATACTGATCCCAGTTGAATGCGTAAAAAAACCTTTAGACAATGATATATTGAATAGCTAGATTAATAGTCAAGCTAGGTAAACTACAGCCATAGTGGCAGCTTGAAGAGCTGGATTAGCAAACGCAAACTTACTTTGTTGCATCAATTGAAGATCAAATATAGCCAAACAACATAAACGGAATATCAAACACTGAGTCGGGCACTGACAAAACTAAGTTATCAAATACATATTAATACTTGAGTAGAATACTTGTAACTGAGTCCTAGAAACATATAGATAAATCTTGCAACTCAATGAAGGTTACTCATTAGCTGATTAGCTCAGGAACCAAATTGCCCACCTTATGAATTTGATCATACTATAAACTCTTCCCAATGTAAATCAAAAGGAAAAATAGATTAAAAGTTATGATATTTTTCTAACAGGTAAAATGGTTCACACAGACCATAGTGCATTTTGAACGCCATGCCAATTGGAGTCTATTTCATAAAATGGAGATGAAAGATCAGATGATTACTAGTTGTTTAAATTGTCAGTTTGTTCATGTATATAATATCGATTAAAGTGATAGATTCACATCCAATAAAGCAGTAAATCGGAAGTCAGTAATTCTTCAAATTAGCTTCACGTTCTGGTGATCAAAGGTATCAGTAAATCAAAATTAAGACGAGTCCCATAAAAGTAGATGGCAAACAGAAGCATATACCAAAACGAACCTGGAGGAAGAGATTGCTTCAACTTATTCGCCTTCTCAGAGTCAAACACGCAGAGGGTGTAGAGGTACTTGGAGCAGCGAACTTTGAACTTGACAACATCCTTTCCTCTCTTAATCTTCACTGATCGTGCATCTTTTCTTCTCGCAGTGAGCAGGAAATCCTTAATCTCGTGTATCTGCTTTGGCTGCACGTCATATGAACAATTAATCATCGTTTGAACCTTAGATACACACAAAAATAATCGCTTCTGATAAACATAAACTGGATGCGCGCATTTCTAAATGGCAAAAAAACTGAAATTAAAAAAAAAATTAATGAAAATTCAGTCGATAAGTTCCTTCTGGAAGTAGTCGAATAGAACTCTTAAAAAAATTGAGACGCCAACCACAGCAAGCGAGTTCATTCGTCAATTCGCGACAACTAAAATTTACAAAATGCGATCCAAAACACAAAAATACACGAAAATCTGCAACGGTTCAACCCCCAATGGAAAAATTTCTACACAAAAACTACAAATGAGAAACAAAACTCAGAACGAGGAATTTCGAAGAGCGTGGATACCATCTTGGAACGGCTTCGGACTCAATCTCGCAAATCGGCGGCAGCCGCGACTTAAAATAGGCTACAAAGAACCCTAATTTCTGCATCTCGGTTCAAATTACTTTACTACCCTTGGAACGTAGAACTGGGCGTAAAAAATTGTTTTTTTTTATCACGTGTTTCCGGCTGCGGGATTTTTTAAAATGTTTTTATGATTAATATTTATTTTTACACGGTAAAATATAATAATATTCACATTAAATATTTCTCGATCAATTTTTCAACTTAATAAAAGATGATTAATCTCTTTGCATGAGAAACATTAAAAACTCAACAATATATTTCATATTCACTGGAAATTAATTTTAAAACTCCATATAATAAATACCTATGTAATTACTAACTGCATAAGGACAAATAATACATTTTTTTTTATTGTTGTCTAATAACAATATATCTGAATGAAATCAAACTAGATGACTTGTCAAACAATAATTTATTTATTAATAAATAAATTAAGTTAAACATTACAAATATATAAATTCTTTGAAAATCAAAGAAAACTTAAATAAGTAGTGCAGTGCCCTTTGTAAAAAACTAAAAGAGAGGAATATAAAAGTACTACTGTCGATTTGGTTTCACTTCAACTTAGACAGCAAACATCAGCTGCTTAGTTAAATGCCCTTGGATCTTTTAGAACATGTGCTTCGAACATCATCGTGCCCACAACAAATCTCACAGTTTCGACATTATTGAAAGCGCATTAACAATCCCAAACAACAATCTATTTTGATTCATTCTTCCAGAGAAAAAGAAAATTAATTTGAATAAAATATCACTAGTGATACAACATTACATAAAGTTGAACGAAGAACTAAAATTCGGCTTCAGAAGGCTCGACGAAGAAGACAATTCTCTACCTGCAATCTGTAGAGACTGACTCGTAGTGACTACGAGCGTGTGATGATTTAAGTTACACAGAGAATTACAAATACGTAATTAGTGCAGTAATAACACAATGGGCTGGGCTACGAGTTTATCAGGAGCAAAAAGGTAAACAATAAAAATATTATTTTTTATATTAAAAGAAAAAGGGTAACTTGATAATTAATAGAGGTGGGAGTAAACATATGGATGTAATAGAAAACTTAAATTTACATGAACATGATTTTTTGGACACACCATTGTCAGTTAGAACTCTGCCTTGAGAAGCTTTGATCTTGGTAGTATTGTAATGAACCCAGAAGAGTTTTCTTGCTCGACATGTATATAATCTTTCGTTTTCAGTACCTGGAAAGATACAAATTGAACATCGAATATATTTTTAAAAAATTCTTCAGAAACTGGTAATATATCAAAGGATTTCATGCTTTAATGTCTTGGTATAATCACGAAAGAGTAGGATCTTATAAGCCTCGAAGCATTTTCAAGTGATAAAAAGGCATCGAGGAGAAAAGTAAGCAGATAAAACCAAACGACTGGAATAGGTTTGAAAGCTAGAAAGAAGATAGGCTAAGACTCGCATACCAGAGTTTCGAAGAACATTCTTGATGCTTCTTTGCGACTTTTGCCTGTGATAAGGTGGTCCATAGCAATAGATTTCCTCCTGTGCCCGGATTCTTCATCAAACACCTTTTTCAGGTAGCGAGCAACGCCTCTGATGCATTTTTGTTATTGCCTTAGTTGAGGTTAAGGAATTGATAAACTAATTAAAGACATGGAAGGTCGACAAAAACGCCCACCTTGTCCTTGAAGACCAACCACTGTTCTCAAGTGATGCATCTCCAGCATGTGCTACATCATTTTCTTCATGATAATCATTGTCATCATCGTCTACGTTAAGAAACTCTAGGAACCATACAAGACAAAGTTATGTGAAATGCAAACCTTATCATCAATTGTTTAAATTACAAAAGTCAATTGGCCCCAACAAATTTATATATGATGCAGTATCTCTACAATTACAAATGACATGTCTGCAAATGTACATGTAACAATGCAACGTATGAGATATGTCAAAATACATGAGGTTTTTCGAGGGTTATATCTGAGTTTATTGACCCCTTTTACTGGGATATAGGTTTGGTTGTCATTGTTGTATATCTGAGTTTATTCTCTACTCATCAAAATCATATTCAGGAATCTATAAACAGATAATTGAGCTTGCAGAAAAGTTTATATCAAACCTGTTCAAGAGTTTGTGTAAAAGCTAGCACAAGAACATTAAGGCGAGCTTGTTCATGAATTAAAATGATCAGTTTCCTATTGTTGAAACTCAACTTGGCTAACAATATGATCCTAAAACTAAAGCACAAACTTAGCTCATTAAGAAGCCAAGTCAGAGTGAACTTTTATCGAAGCAGAAATCCAAGTTATTGTTGGTGATTCAGTGATTTGATGTGGATGTCATAGCCAGTAATTTCAAACAAAATGAAAAACCATACTTAGCAATTCCATGCCAATCTACTAAGCACTCTCAGGCCAAAGAAATTCTCACGTCACCATAATCTTGTTTATAATGCGTCACAATCATGTTGGTGGTCTCCCTGACATTTCTTCTTGTATTGCAACAGTTACAGCACTTGAAGGTGTTCATGTTAAACTTGAACTTAAAACTGCATCTACAATAAATCCTAAACTGAAATATAGTACCCTTTTCTCACTCGCTTTCAGGGGATACAATAGAGTCATGAACAAAGACCAAGGAAAGGATTGGAGGATCACTTCCACTTGAGAGCAATAGGATGCTTCCCTATAAATGTTGGTATTCTCCAAAATTATCTTCAAATATTATGAATAATTGAGTTACTGGACAAGCAAAAAACAATTTTCAAACTACATTGGATCATATCAGAATGCTAAAAGAGAATTTGTTGATCTAAGCAAGTCAACTTCGAATGAAAAACCAATAAATTCAAATGTCAAAACTCCATTATGTAAGAGTTAAGCAATATGTATAGTAAACTGACTGATCCTCTGATTTTGAGTATAGATATCATAGGTGGCAGGTTATTAGTATAGCATGTTTCACATTACTGCCTTCATGGTTACATTACAGAGAAAATGAAATAAATATTGAACATGAGGAAATCAGATAAAAGACTACCTGTGTCATTGTCGTCGATTGTGCTGCAGAAGTCCTGCATTGATATGAAAAAGTGAGTCAGTGTAATTGACTCAAAAAGCAAACAGGACACTTGTACAAAAATCCTAACTATGTGCAATCCTTTCCAGCAAACTTAATGCAAACTGCATAATGTAGACATGAAGAAAAAAAAAAGACTTGTAACAGATATTTACAAACCATTCCCCAGTAAAATTAAAACTATTAATGTACAGATCTATCTAGTTGGATCATACTCAAAACTAGAGATCTCTGTTAGGAACTTACACTATAATCTTTTGCAGTAACCAAGTCCATGGGAGTGCTTTCAACAACCATACCACCCTCTAAGTTAAATTCCTGAAAGCTAGAATTTTCACCCACAGCTGATGGAACATTTTCACTTTCAATATTTGTTTGAGTAGGAGATACAGAAGCCATTTCCAGTCTTTCCAAGCAGATATCATCAGTAATAAAGTTTTCCACTCTATGGATGGATTTCTGCCTTTCATTGTCCACTAAAGCATTTAAAACACTTCCATCCTCATATTGATTAACAGTTGCATTGAACTTATCAACTGCAGCATCCGTGATGACATCTTGAGAAGAAGTGTTTCCTTCAGAGATAATGGTTGATAAATTGGTTGTCAAACTAGGATCAGGCTCATGGAATGCATCATCTACTGCTGGGCCCAGAACTTCAGCAGTTAAACACTTGGCAACTGAATTGATATTTTCTTGTTCATTTAGTGATGCAGTATCCAGTGGCCTTGTGCTTGTGGCAACAATGTTTGTATCTTCTTGTTCATTTTGGGATTCAGTATTCAGTTGCCCCATGCTTCTGTGTATTATGGATGCACTAATAGAATCATGAGCACCTGCATCTGTCGTAGGATCATTTGCAATTGAAAGAGCATTGTTATCAACAATCCCTCCCTTTGAATCATCATGGGCATAATCTAAGCTCACAGCAGAAGAATATTCAGAAATGTGTTGTGCCTCATTCATCACAGAAGAAACATCTCCAGCTTGAACCGTTTCATCAACTAATTGCTGCACAGAAAGTGGGTAGTCATCATTACCTTCTGCAAATACAGCAACATGGCTGGTATCATCAAGAGAAATCTTGTCAGCTTTAGAAGGAATTATCATCCCCTCAGTAGTTAAAGAAACACATGATGAAGCTCTTGTTTCACCAACCCCATACTCTGGTGTAATTGAAATTTGCTCAATTGTTTCTATTTGCTGAGCTTCCTGAACAAATTCCAAGTCTCTGGTATTGTCAGATTTTTTAGGTGGTTCATCATAGGAATTATTTTGGCCAGTTGCAGGAAGAAATTTTCGCTTGTGCAAGTCATTCAACTCAGATGATACACCTGAGGAAACAGTGATCAAATACTCATGAAAACGGATACCAACGATAATGTCAAGGACTAAAATTTCTTAAACAAGAGCTACAGATATAATAATACAATAATAAGAGAAATGATAAAGAATTCAGTCAGAAGAAATTGGAATATCAAAATATACCTGACATTTAATATTAGATTCCATAACCTGTTCTATAGGATAAATAAATTTGCTTCAATGTCCCTTCTTACATATTGTCTCTCAAACCATAAATATACAAATTGAAGTGGTCATCTAATTAATCTATAAAATGGTGGTAAAGCCAGTCCTAAGTGAAAATACTGGTTGGACAAGCACAAGTTTTTTGCTACTGCTCCCATCAGTCATGCAAACTTATGAATATTTGGTTTTCACTTTCTTGAAATTCACTTCTAAGTTCAAGTTACCATCAGATATGACTCAGAAGTAATTAATAAGCATGTATGAACTCCTAATGGAGAATAAACTCAAATGAATTTGATTCATCCAACACATAGCTGTCACGGACATCCCACTTCCTGCTTATTCAGAATAAATATACTCGTGTACCTTATCTTTAAAATAAAAGTGGACAATCCAGGGAGAATCTCAGAAATGAGTTGTTCTGGTTCTACATAATGACTATTCCGAACTAAAATCAAACTTCAACATCTTGATAAATTTAGGTTCAGTTGTTTGCTACCTTGCACAATGCTAAAATTCATGGTTGTCAAAAGCAATATGAGGATCAGATGTTTCAAAAACTTAGGTATCAGTTTGATTGGCCAAAATAACCTTGATGGCCATCAAGAGGTTCCTATCTGCAATATGGACATTATGCTTCTTACAATAATCAAAACAACAGTAAATATAAATAGTCTCAAAACTAATTCGAGTATTTAAAAATCTAAGGTAATTTCAGCAAAGTGGAGAAGACAATGAATATCTAATGTAAAGATTGCCCTTACCAGTGATTATAAACTCATCAAAAAGTTCGTCTTCTAGTGAACACCTCTCAATCATCAAGATTTCGGGGCGTGTACAAGGTGCCTTCTTCCTCATGCGCTTTATGTCATCAGTACTTATTAATTGCTGCCTTATTACACTGAAAAAGAAGAAAAATCATTAAATGAGTAGCATATGCACATTCTTAATTAGACAGGCATGGGTACATGTTTGAACTTTGAACCAATGATAGATGCATCATTCATAACTTTATTCAACACATTCATCCACAGTTGTCCATAGCTATTTTCCTAGCATATTTAAGACCTAGCAATATACATATGAAGCATCTTCCTGACAAGGAGAGAAAAGCTATAGCCCAGGCATTCGATAAAAGCTAATGCTTAGCTGATCTTGGCATCACCAACTACATGTGCAGCTCACAATTTACCAGAAATATTAGAGAACTAATAAAAGAAAAGGCACTGCACAGAACTATATTTCACAAAGGTTGCACTTTCTATTACCTTCTTTATCTCTTGCCGTTTGTGTTATATAATATCATGCCAAAATAACCTCAAAGCAAAGTAAGAATAAGTATTAAACTATTTTACTCCAACATACCAAAGATAAGTTTACATATTACCTCGTACCATTTTGTTGATATTCTGATCCTTTTGAAAATTTCATGCAGTAAAAACAAAATAGGGGAAATTATGCAAACTTTCTTGAAGTTTATTTAAAACTATCTTTGCATGATCAGAGATTTAGAAGAAGACAGATATCAAAATACAGCAAGACATGTAAAGAAAGCATACTCAGCATGCAAGACTGTAGTATCATCCAACAGCACCTTCCTCTTTGGCCCACTCAATCTCGGTATGAGTTTAGGACGTTTTAGAGAAGTTTCTCTAAGGGTAGGTGTAGGCCCTATCCTCAAAAGTGGAGTCCTTTTGCCACCTGAAATAAACATGAAATTTCATTAAAATTTCAACATGAATATGAATAGTAATTTGGATAAAAATCTGATAATATCTTGACAAAACATAGGAATAGTTTGCCTAGAGGCTTGCCTGAAGGACAGAGAGTTTATCAGATTGAAAAAATAAAAATAATACATACATAAAGTCTAAGTAACATAGAACCATTCACATACCTAATATAGAAGCTAGCAAATCATCATCATCTGGTACATATTCAGTGTTTTTTCTAGATTGTGATCTTCCAGATACTATGCCTGAACTGTCATTTTGCCAAGCTGATGTGGTTTCCATTATACAACGCTTTTTCCCACAGAGACTGGTGATCCTATTAACACTTCCATCAGACTCTATCACCCCCTTTTCTTCAGTTACCTGACTTAATTCATTTGTCTGATCACCATCTCCAGTCGGTGCTAAGAGCATCTTTTCAGGTTCAGGGAACTCAGAGCTTACAGAACAATTCAATTTATTCTTTTCTGTGTCTTTCTGGCATGGATCAGCCAGTAACTCATTTTTGTTGCTATCCATGGCAGATTCTGTAGATAGGCCATGTGGATTATGTTGTAACTCCAATTCAACATCTGTAAAATTACTTAAGCGAGAATCATTTCCTGGGGAAAGAAAAAAAATCAGATGCCAATTCTTCAGAAAGAACTAGCTTGTTGGAAAGAAATTTATAAACCACAAACCTTGAAGCTCAAAGGAAGAGTCATTTCTATGAAGCTTATTTTCTTGCCTGGGTGAGTTTGATTGAATAGCTGGCTCTTCAACTGAAACTCCAGAAACATTTTGTGTTAAAGTTTCATCTTGTTGGGAGACTAAATTTGCTCCATTGGCCTGCGAAGTAGAGGATAACAAATGAATATTGGAACATAATGCAGATGAATCTCCATTGAAGCTTGGACTGACTTCTATATAATCTACACTGCAACAACTTGATGGCCGAGCTTCAGCCCCACATGAATTGCTATCTTTGGCACACTCCAAACCATATGCATGTGAATTTTCATAAGATGTTTTGGGGGTTGCAAATATTTCAGTATCAATTTGTGATCTGTGAAGAGAGGATATAGAAGAAATTGACTCATGTGAAGCACTGCAGGATTCCAAACCTTCAACTTGAGCTGTTTCAGGACATATGGCATCCCCATGGGTTTCCATTTGTTCATCAGCTGTTTCCATTTGTTCATCAGCTGTACGAAGTTTCTCTTGACCAAAAGTGCATCCATCCTGCAAATCATTCACACTCTTCTGTCCACATTCCATTTGAGTTTCATCAGTTGAAACTCTCTGTTCTCTATGTTTGGGTGGTTCTGAAAAAGAGAAAGCAGTTGCTTGCACTGTATTTTCTGAATCAAGCTCATAAGTCGCTAATTGTGGATGGTCAGGATGTAAGAGAGAATCAGGCCTAATCAACACTGTACAAGGTGAATCCGAAGGGTCTGGATGGGAACTTGTAGCAGGAACTTCATGTATGCTACCTGAGAATATTTCCTCCCTTAAACCATCAGTTGAAGGAGCAACTGCAAAATCAGCCACCAGTGATGAAACACCAGTAGCACTTGATGAAATAAAAGTTTGACCAGGTTCTCTAGAAGCATCTTCAACAGCATCACTAGGAGAAAAGATTTCATTGAGATCAGGAGTCTGAATGTTGTACTCTTTCATATAGATCACACTCTGAGGATTAGAAAGTTGAGAAATATCTTTCAAATCTGCAACATCTCTATCTTTGACTATCCCACTTTTGTCATCATCGTCAATATCCATTGGAGTTAGAGGAAAAGAAAATAAAGATTGATCACGATGCACAGCACTGAAGAAAAACAGACAAAAAAAATAAAAACAAAAAACAAAAAATAAAAAAAATAAGAAAAGGATGGAAAAAACATATGCATTGATAAAAATTTCAAACTAGTATCTTTCCCTATGGATCAACAGCAAAGTGAAAGTGTCTTACCAGCTTCAGTATAGATAAAGTAAAGCATTAAATCATAAACAATGAAACAGCCTTGAAGACATGTAAAGAAAGTGACTTCATGAAAATTTAAGTAAATCACACATGCCGACACAATTGTATATCCAAAGATAACCATCTACTCGAGCCAGATAACCTTATGAATTTTGAACAGCTTCGTCGTCCATAGTTGGCAGACGAACCAACTAAAGATAGCTTGAACAAGGAAAAGATAGAACTAGCTTTATAATGGTGATAAAATCTAGAACTAATATTTCGATAACACCATAATGGAATAAAAACCAAAAGAAAATCTGCAAAGTAATGATTGGAAACAAAAAGAACTAAACGAACTCAAAAACCATAAGTTACTAAAGTCTTCCGCAAGGGAATGTACCATTCATCAGACACCAGAGTACTTGCATCACGCTGAGAAGGGTGATTATCCTCCACCAAGAACAGGTCCTGTGAGGAAAAAAACGTTAATGATACAAATATTTGGCATTTCTGATCTGTGCAAATCAGCTCATAACCAGTCATGGTGGAGCAGAACAAAACTTGATTGGCTAACAATATGAAACAATGATTGTTAAAAGGATTAGATGAATAAGAAAAATGTACATATCAGTTTATTGGTTAGGACAAACAAGATGGAATCATTGAGAAAAATAAGCGACAAATTAAATAATTGGATATAAAAGATAACAAATGATGTTCAATCAAAATAAATATAATATGCCATGAAATAAAATAATAACACAATATAAAGAATAAATAGTAAATTTAATTAATTAGAATCGTCATATTATTAGTGATTTCATATTACTGTTATTATTAGGTTAACAAAAACATATTATTATAATTATTTACAAAATAATATTCCAAAAAAGTGAAATATTATTATATCATTAAACCAACATATAGCTTTCACATTATTGATATGTAATAAATTGTATTTTACCAATATAGAATCAATAATTAAAAATATATTGATAAGCACTATTGCATGTATTAATATGAAGTATTAAGTAATATTTGATATTATTTACTAAAATAGATTGTTTATTATTCCATATTATTAGGTTGAATTGCGAGGGGGTTTTGAGGCAATATTGATCTAGAAAGGTAATAATAATCAACATGAAAAAAAAAGAGATGGATGAAGTGTTTCGCCTAAAAGCAGAAGTAACCAATGCTCATCTAGCTATGATGGAGGAAACTACAAAAATTTGAGAAACCTATTGTCTGGGTGTGTACTTGACAAGGAAATGGACCAAAATGAGGCTAAGAACTTGAATGGAAGAGCCAACATCAGACAACCAAAATGGAGAGGTAAAATCAATGGCTAAATCAATACAAGCCGAATTTACCCTTTGCTCCAATGTTTTTTCCCCTTTCTTCCAGTGTTTACACCCTTTCAATGTCCAAGGTTATTTAAACTTTGATAATCAAGTAAACCGAACCTTACAAATTTAGAAACAATTTAAACTAAACAAGTAAATAAACCAGACACAAGGTTAATTTCTTGAAATTTAAATCTAGATTAGAACTAGATAATTCACCAAATTAGGTTAGAAGTTCAACCCCAACAATAAGTTCCATTTGAAGCAATCAATTTGAACTCTGTGAAATTGAATTCACAAAACATATAGCACATCAACCCCTTTTGGACCAAACTAATTTTACTAGACCTTATTTCCCTGTACCACTAGAAAGAAAAATAGAATATGGTTAGATCTCAACCACCACTACAATACAGAAATTGCAAGTATAATTAAAACAACACTTAATGGTGGTTTCTAAATTGAATTAAATCTTTTCATGCATAACAATTCAATGCAATGTAACAATACAAGAACCACAACCAAAATATTCTAAAGAAAAATGTAACCTCTGTATCAAACTAGTAACTGACAATTCTAATTAAAGGGAATAAATGAAATTTCTTTGTAAGTTTTCTTTTAAATTTTTTGCAGATTAACAGCCATGAAATCTTGCTTGTTTAGAAAAACACTTGATTGCTACAATACCAATTTGTTGTCTCTAATGAGAAAAAAAATCTATTTTGCCCCTAGAATTTATCCTTTTTAGTGCAATGTCATTATAAATTTAATAACATAGTATCCTTCCACATTCACTATGATGCCATAACAATCATGGTGAGCT
Organism: Alpinia galanga; assembly: GCA_037177395.1. NCBI lineage: Eukaryota > Viridiplantae > Streptophyta > Magnoliopsida > Zingiberales > Zingiberaceae > Alpinia > Alpinia galanga. The sequence goes on from JBAMHZ010000031.1 coordinate 1,500,381, forward strand.
TGAAAGATTACCTCAACAATTACATAGGGAATCAAAGGGAAAGACCTGAAATAATTTTTTCATCACAGGATAACCACAATATGGTTGTGCTAAACTATGCATAAAAACATACAAGACTTAGAATTACCTCCTCAAGCTCTAAACCAATCTGGGAAGCAGTTCCATCACCAAATGTTTCTGTTAAAAACTAACAACTGATTAAAACTTTAACAGGGGCAATGACTGCTGACTGTATTATACTGTGTAATCCAGATACAAACCATCCGATCCAAATTGTAATGTGGAGTATCCTGTTCCATCCATAGTATCCTGAAGTGTAATCTGTTCTTTTGCACTGACATGGTGATCAACAAAATCACTGCAAAACCCACAAGTCAATCTTGAAAATTATCATAAAACAAGAGAGACTGTTGAAAAAAAAAGGAGAAAAAACACTCTATCAGATACAAATATTTCCTTTAGAATTCCCATCATAAGGTGGAGGAGAATGCCACATGGTGCATAACTAGATCAAGTTGGATCACATGTAACCCTCATGAGCTCAGATGATAAAAAAAATGCACAAGCATTACACAATTGAAAATAAGATATCAGTTATATATGCTTTAAACCCTAACTTATCCCTACTCTCTGATCCTCCATTCTTGCTACCCTTCCTGCTTACTCCTTGCTCGCTGCCCTCCTTCCACACTGCCCTACATGCTCAGAGTGTCACCTTGATCATTGACTTCTTGTTGCTCCAACCCTAAATAATTGGAAATACTTTCAAAATGGATTGGTTCTTCAAAAATATTTGATTTTGAGAGAACAGAAGAATATTCACCATAAAATTAAAATTTTCATCGGTACCAGATTATTTTTAAAAGTGATTTCTAGACCTTTTCAACTCAAAACATGTACTTCTCACAGAAACAAAATAAAAAACACCTGACCGCACAAGACATCCAATGATCATCCTACACGAGAGTAGAAACTTTTCACAATAACAGAACACATTGGTAAAGGGTTTTGAAAGCTAAATAGAAAGTATGTTATTGCCATGAAAACAGACACAATAAAGCAGGAATTAGGAAGGGAAAGGAGATCAAGAGAAGAAAGACTGACCATTGCTGCTAGGCATGGTCACTGAAGCCTGGGCCTAGGCAACAGTTGTCCACATGTTGCCAAGGAGGACCATTGATGTTTCCATTAGACCAATAGGAATCTGAGTCAACTCCAATTTCTCTCTCCATTTCAACACCAACACTATCAAAGAAACCCTAATATGGTATAAGGCAAGTACGTAGCTTACTGTTTCCCTTTTTCTTTCCTCTTCCTTGAAGTGCTTTTAAATCTTCTTTCCAAAGCCAACAAAGTGAGGAATAAATAGGACACCAGATATGCACTTTCTAGATGTAAGGGCCACCTGCGATCCAACATGGTGTGGAATTTCCCAACATCTTATGATAGGGAATTCAATGGAGGCATGTATTTGCCATAGTATTGAAAGATGAGCTACTTAAATTTTAAAAATATACATTAGGGAATGAATTTGTTATACCATATAAAATCCAAGTACCAAAAGATGTTTTCTCAAGAAAAAATCTATTACATTTGCATAAAGACACAAAAAGTGCAGTAATAGGTAATAGATGCACAACACAAGTATACAGGAAGCCAATACTAACCCGTGAATAGCAGAATCTGGTAGTTCAAAATCATCTAGATGAAAAGTCTCTGGTAAAGTAATGGAATGATAAGGTGCGATAGATTCTTCTGGAGGAAGATCCACTGCAGTTGATCTGAATGCCTGCTTTACCTTGAGCAAAGCCTCGCTGCAGTCATGGAATAGATAGTTCACCTTCCGAGAATATATTCTCACAACACCTAGAAGGAGATGGCTTGATAGACGAAGTGCAATTGGAACTTCAGGGGAGAGAATAGAATCTGCACAAAAGTTTTAGAGAAACAGATAAAGCCAAAACAGCCTAACAAATAAAGGTTAAAAGAGGTTAGGCAGCTTAAATTCAGTAAGAACTTACGTTGTAACTAGTAGAGCATGTAAACAACAACAGCAACAATAACAACAACATCCTATTAGATGAGATCGGCTATATGGATCCTTCCATGTTATTAGGCTCTATTCCTTACTATATCATTATCTATACTTAAATAAAATTTATCTTATTTTATTATTGCTAACTACGTTTTTTTAGT
>JBAMHZ010000031.1:1549225-1559906 GCA_037177395.1 Alpinia galanga
AAACATTTTAGATTTGATCCTTATCTACGCTGCACTTGTAGGGATTTTTCTATAAGTAAAATGAAAAATGTTAGCTGTTGAGTCGCCCGTTCTGAACACTTTTTAAGTTATCCCCGTGACTAATGACAATTTTTTGTGGAATTAAAATGATCATTTCATTAATCGAACTGGATATCTAATATCAATTTAAAAAAATAAATAAGTGATCACCTTGTGATTAATTCGATCGTAAGATTGGATACACGAATTATGAAAATTATGTAATTTGATAAATATGACGTAAGCTAAGATTTTCCTGCGTTGGCAAGGCAGTTCTCTCTCGTCTTCTCTTGTTGCCGTATAAATTATAAACGCTGGGCTGCCTGCGATGGAATTGGTAAAACGAGATGGCGGATCAGAACTCGAAGGGCGAAAAGTTCGTTCAGGAGGCGGAGAAGAAGCTATCGGGATGGGGAATCTTCGGATTCAACTACGATGACGCCGCCGATTTGTACGAGAAGGCCGGCAATTGCTTCAAGCTCGCAAAGAACTGTACTTTTACCTTTTTCGTATCGATCCCTTCTTTGTCGATTTGGATTCTCATCTTTTATAGGATTTTTATGTCTGTACAGAGACATCAGTTTTCCGATCATTCTTCTCGGGAATATTCAGTTGTTTTTTCATACGCGGATTCAATGAAATGCTGTTGTGACTAGAGGTTCATAATCAGGAATGGTTCCTGATTCTGGTGGACGAGTTGATTACAGTCAAACACTTTTCTATACGCTAGTTGGATTCTGGTTTTGTTTGCCATTGAGGATCCCTTAGGAAGCCAAATCTCTAGTCTTTCGTTAAATATTGGTGGTAACATCTTGCTACGGATCTTACCGATCCAATAACTTTTAGGTTGAATTATTAGCATCTAGTATTTTTAACTAATTGGCTTCGTCTTGCTGTGGTCAAAGGATCATTTATATGTGCCCCGATCCGCACTTGCTAATTTTCAAACCCTAACTCAGGGATTATGTTGTTGTCCTATGTTAACTTGGGGTCCTGACTGTGTGATCCATCTTGTGCTACACGTCAGATCCTGTAAGTGAAAGAAAATGATGATATAATTTCTACTGTCTTGTTGGGCAAATTTCGGAACTAATATAAGATGCTATTAATGTCCTCATTTTTAACGAGTCTTGGGAAGCTCATGCTGCACGTATTGAAGAGGGCGAGTTTGATATTTGGAAAACAGGCTCTGAATCTGTCTGCCACATGTGGCCCAATCTGATAAGGTCATGTTTACCCTGATGGAATCCACGTGGGTAGAGAGGAGAGCTTTGATTTCAAGGAGCACTCCCTTGTTTACCTGAAGAAAGAGCTATCTCTAGTTCTCGGCAGATGCTTTCTTCTCAGAAACTCCGTTCACTGCAAACAAGGATGTCATACTATTGTAGTCACAAAGTCTCATTAAAATCCGGATCTTTACCCTGTGTGAGCTTCGGCGAAGGTGCAAGGTTCATGGCACTCATTTGGGCAGCAACAGCAATAAATCAGGCAATGGTGACGAATCAGGCGGTTAAATGGGCCATTGTAGTTGTGGTAAAGAGTAGACTCATCTTTTTTATCTCCTCTCCTCTCCTTTCTCCCATCTCCTCTCAGTGCAGTAAACAGAGGAGTTTAAATGAAATGAAGACAAGAATATAGTGTAAGAATATAAATGCTATACTAAGCAAGGGAAAAAAGAGGACAACAAGTGTGTTTATTGGTAGGGGTTTTACATATTTGTTTGGCAAAATTGGGGGATGTCTCATTTGATGCTGAAAACTATTCTGTAACTTTGGGATAGAAGATAAGAAGATGAATAAACCAAACAAGAAAATTAATATTACTCTTCAGAATTACACGTGTTTAGTAATTTACATTTAGCATAATCATTGCAAGAAAATGATTAGCACAAATCATGACATAAGTCAATTAAATCAATGTTAAGTTATAATTTTTGCATGATCCAAAATGTTAAATACTACAATCAATACTTACCAAATATATTGGATGATAGTGCAACATAACTAATTAGATTATTGCTTAGTTTGCCAACTAAATTGAGTAATTCGTTAACATATGGACACATTACAATGTTTAGTTACCAAATAATTTAAATGCATAGGTGGCATTGATTTTGAAAGACGGTGAATGGAGCTTTTATATTTATCTATCTATCTATCTATATGTAGATAGATAGATATAATCCTAATGCTCATATTTTTTACCTTATGGTATTTGGTAGTGATATCAATTGAAGTTTCCTTCCACCAATTAACAAACATATATAAGTTTTGATTAAATTAAGCTTTTATATATACCACTAGCAATGCATGTACCTGATCGCATCTATTATAATCGTTCATGGGTATTAATAATCTTACCTTAATTTGCTAGTCTATTGATGTCAACTGCTAAACTTATATGTGGTGAAGAAAATACTGAAATGTGCAAACAAGTATGCTATTTCTCGCATAGTTAGTCCACATCCAATTAGATGAGCTTGATCTCCTAGGACAAAGTATCTTGCTTGGGGGTCATTTTCTCCATTAGAACAGATCAGATGCTAGTCAGATATCACAGAGTCAAGTATGAGGTTCAAATTCGTCAGCTTCAGTTTATTTATGTTTAGATTTGTTGATTAGTCCAATAATTGGCTGGTATTTGTTTTTTGATCTAATCCTTTTTAGTTGTTATGGTCTTTCCTTTATTTCTCAGAAAGATATTATTTATGGTAATATAATACTTTTTAAACTTGTCTTATATATATACTGCAGGGGATAGAGCTGGCTCTGTGTACATTAAACTTGCTAGCTGCCATTTGAAGGTTAGAATAATAGTTAGCTTGATAATATGCATAGTTTGACATGTATATCTAAATGATGTTTAATTATTCTTTAACATCATTGCACAGTTAGAAAGCAAGCATGAAGCTGCCTCTTCCTATGTTGATGCAGCAAATTGTTACAAGAAAATTTCTATTCAAGGTATATAATCATCTGAATATAACTAACTCCAGTTTCTCCATGATTTTGATAAGTTGCTAATTTCTTGATGCTGTAATAGTGTTTTCTTCCTTTTCCTTGAATTTGAATGGCTCCATGTTTCTTAGTTTTTCCAGTTCATGTAACTAAAGATGAAAATTGAGCAACAATTTTGAAACTATCACTTTGCTATTTGGACCTCAGAAACTTTTTCCATTCATTGCAGATGCAACACAGTCATTAAACCAAGCTGTCAACATTTTCTTGGAGATTGGTAGACTAAACATGGCTGCAAGATATTGCAAGGTTATGAACTATCTAGGAAGTTTCTTTTTTATTGTTTTTCTCTAAGTTTATTTGAATTAGTTATGAAACTTAATTTGAGGAAACATTCACAGTTACACGCATCTATAGTTATCCTGGTATTTAATTACATAGGTAGAGACTTCACTGATTGGACTGCTAATAAGTTGGCATGGGCATGCTATCCATTAGCTATATTATATATTGTGGTAGTTTGAGCATGAAAATGGTTCAAAATTATGTGTCTAGAATAGAGTTACACTTAGGATGTGTTATTATGTTTTCTGATTTAAGTTGATGGTGTGCACGTACAACTGTTGGTTGTTTTAGTATATTAGTTTCATTTACTGAGATTTCACATCATCATCTTACAGGAACTTGGTGAGTTATATGAACAAGAACATAATCTAGAAAAGGCTATTGAGTACTTTGAACGAGCTGCTGATCTATTTCAAAGTGACGAGGCGACAACTTCTGCTAACCAATGTAACCAAAAGGTTGCACAGCTCTCTGCTCAACTAGAACAGTAAGTATGATAATCTTGTATTTTATTCTAGCACATTAAACTGTGAATCTTATCTGAAATATTTTTGGTTCTTTTTAATCTATTTATTAGCAAGAAGGATTACAACATAAACCTTTTGTTGTCAATGTTCCTGAAGTAAGAATTTTGCACGTTGTAAGATGCATTGCTAGAATATGTTGGTTTTCACCCTTCCTTCCATGCTTGGAATTACATTTAAAGTTTAACCCATTGATTTATTATAGTAAGGTGATACTTTTTTGTGCAAATGCAAAATAAATTACATTTACCTATCTTCTTGGTTTACCATAGTTAGCTGTTACTTTTTCTGTTCATATGTAAATTATGCTATTTGATTATGTGCTTGTTACTGTCATTTTGTTTTCAGTGAGTATTTGTTCAAGAATGCTGTAGCATTTACCACCATTTGTTATTATAAGTCTATTGACTGTCCAAGAATCTTAATTGATTTAGTAGTTTTTCCAAAATTTGGTCTGAACTGGATGATACTAGTTATCCGGGGCAGTTTATATAACTTAGTTACTTTTACATAGTAGAATACCTTGATCAACCATTTTTCCTTCTATATTCAGTTCCTCAGATTTACATCTGCCATATGGAAGTTGTATTTGGTGAACTGCTGCCTTGGCTTTGATCATAATACCATGTTAAACAAAGATTTGCTTTCATTCTGTGTCATGTACTTATCTTTTGCTGATCTCAAGGTTCTGAAAATTTCTATATACACCATTTGCACTGATCATTGTTGAAGACTTTGCAGATCATATGGTGTATTTATATGCTTTCTAGAATCCTCATGTGCATATGTTTGTGTTCAGATAGTTTATACTTTCCGTTGCAGTTGTGTTCATGGAAAATTTAACACATTGTGATCTTTCCAGATACCCAAAGGCAATTGGAATATATGAAGCAATTGCAAAACACTCAATCAATAATAATCTTCTCAAGTATAGTGTTAAGGGGATTCTTCTTAATGCCGGAATATGTCAGTTGTGCAAAGGCGATATTGTTGCAATTTCAAATGCACTAGAGCGATATCAGGTTTGTTTGTTTTGGTTAATAATTGATGGTCTTTTTTTTTTGTATAAAGTATCATTAAACTGACTGCACTTTGCAGGAAATTGATCCTACTTTTTCAGGCACAAGGGAATGCAAACTTTTATCTGTAAGACTTCATTTTTTATTTTTGGGCGATAAGTTTCTCTAGTTCTCTCTTACAGATGATTCCTTTGCTTAGTTGGTCAAGTTCTTAAAATTTCTGTTTGCTAGAAGGTGTGACAATCTATTTCATCATGGACAAAATCTTTTCAACTGTAGTCTTTTCAAATGAAATATAGCACTAGGAAGTTAACTTAATCTGTATAAGTATGTATGCTTAACTGTATTATTTTACTAATTTTTGCTTGAGGGTACACCAAAAGGAAGACAAAACAGCTATAAAGGATACTAACACAATTGTACAGATGCTATATAGCCAATCAGCGCTGTTTCTTGCTCAGAAACTCAAACATACTATCACTTTACAAGTCACTTTATTATTTATCTGGTACAATAAATTTTGACTAGTTATGGTACAAGAGAAATAATTTGTCTGTGAAGCCTCAAGTTTTAGCTATTAACATGTCAGTTAATATATGTTCAATTTGTTCCCTTTTTCCTGAGATACATGTCTTTCACTTTGAAAATTAACACTTCCATTTCAGGCATTAGCAGATTCAATGGATGAGGAAGATGTCGGGAAATTTACAGAAGCCCTTCATGAATACGATAGTATGACGAGGCTGGTATGTATTTTCTAATAATGTTTTGACTGTTAGTCATAGTTTCTTGAGATCTGGGTTCAATGTAGTTTCTTGAGATCTGGGTTTAATGTTAAACTTGAGATAAAATAATTGTTTTGTTATGGTATGACTATTAGTTTCTTGACTTTCATGCCCAAGCTTATTGAGTTAGTTTCCAATTATAACAGATGTTTGATTTATGTTTTTGCATTCTAGGATGATGATTGGAATTAGCACTTATTATTCACTCCTATAGATCTACATTCAACCATATAAAATAGTTCCTCAAAGGATTTGTTAATAAGTCCCAATATCCTACATACTTGTCAATGCTTATTTCAAGAAACATAATTTTACAGATAAACCTTTTCCGACCACAACTTTGTTACTTCTCTATTTGTCTTTTCCTCTTGCTTATATATTCCTCTTTTACTTTATTCTCTCAAACAATATTGTTTGGTAGGCCAAAGATGCTGTTTATTGGTAAACCATGGATTTGCTACCTTTTGATATACTTTGTTAATTACAGTCTGTTTCACATTGCAATAGGCCTTTCAGCTGAGATACGAAGGTTATTCTATGTTCTTCGCACCTGCACAAATAGTTTTTGCATATCTTCACCTTGACATTGTATATTGTTCCCAGCGACATTAGATAGCAACTTTGCTGTTCAACTTGGTTAAACTTTTGCAATTTTGCTGATGATGCAAGTCTCAATGGACAACAGGATGCTTGGAAAACCACACTTCTGTTACGGGTGAAGAATGCAATCAAACAAAAAGAAGAAGAGGAAGACGATCTCACCTAACTCATTCCTACCAGATAGTAATAGGATTGCCTTCATCTTCATCTACACTCGCACATGCTATATTCAGATGGTGCTCGCTCATCTTCAGTCGCTTGTTTATGGCTGTCGTGGTTTGAGCGTATGAGGTTAATACGTTCAGGTTGTTTGCAACTACTTACTATTATCCCAGAAGATGGCTAGGTTTTGTTCAACAATACGGGTGGACATTTGCCCACTTGCTCCTATTTCGACGCATTCTAGATCATATTACTATTGGTTTATGGGCAGCAATTTCTGTTTAATTTTAACTTTTTCAAAACAGTATGTCATTTAAATTCTACAATAAGGTATTTGGTAGTTAACTTGTGCAATAAACAAATAGATGTTGCAAACAAATTAAGCGGGAAAACTTCAGTGATGCTGGACATCTTGAAAGTACTTCACTAAACTCTCTTCATCTGGTGACTGCTTATTCTAGTGATTTGATCCATCGCCCAATCCTTCTCTTGCCACTTTCGATCCGATCCATTGTCCTTCGGCCTGCCTGTGCAGCAGTGGAAGAGAAGTTCTTGACTTTGCAGCACTGGAGAAGATCCTGGCATATATACTCCAAGAGAGACGCTCTTTACAAATGCTACAATTGAAGCTTCACTTATTGTAGTATATTAGCTTCAGTAAACGATGTACCGGGAGAAATTTCTCCACTTGGGGTGTAACCGCTCCGGTCCCCCTTGGATAGGTGGCCCGAATGAGTTATCTTAACCGAGCCATTGCTCGCATAACAAAGTTTATTCAAATGGAGGTATCCTTGTTGAGTCATGCTCTTTCCTTGTCTTAGTCGACCTCAATTTTTGACAACTTCTGATCAATACAGTCATCACACATAATTGCCATTGATGGGGTAGACTGTGCTTAAATATGACATCTCTTCGACAAGTCCACCATTGCCTCCTCTAGCAGTCAACCCTTTTTTGCCAACGTAGTTGACCTTTGGTGGGTGTGGCAACCCACATGACTTTCATCTCTCCAGCTATAAAAGGGAAAATGAAGGTAGGTAAAAGGTATAATTTTTCTCTTCACACTCAAGGACCTTTTGTCTTTCTTCCTCGCATTGTCTCGATCCTCTTGGCTGTTTACTTGCATAGCCACGAGTCCCATTCTTAGCTTGGCATTGATTTGATCGTTGGAGGGATCACATCGGTCATGTTGATGCTCGCTAACACGTGTTGACGTGTAGGATCTCAAAGCCAATTGGGTTGTAAGTGAAATTGCCAAAAAAAAAAAAAAAAAGGAAGGAAGGAAGGAGCCTTAGTGCATAGAGAGAGTGACCATCAAATTGACACTATTTATGGGAAGAAGATAAAAAGTTACGATGGTAAGCACACGGAGAATTATAGTAGATCCTTATACAGAAGAATCAGAGGAACAAAGATGACCTTCTCTCTCGGCGGTCATAGAGATCACTGGAGGTGCTGTGGGAGCAACACTCACAGATGTTGGCTATAGTAGTAAGGGAAATCCTATGGTGAGGATGACTCATTTCCATTATTGAAAGGGAGGAGGTAGTCCTGGTGGAGGTCGAATTGGCACTTGAACCTATGGTTCAAAGTTCAAGAGGAGCTATTTCAACATACTGTGTGAAGAAGGGAAGGACTAGTCCTAGACAACCTCCCTCTAAAAGAATTGTCACACTCTATATTTGTTGGTGCAATCGATCCAAGGTCACAATTGACCAAACTCAAGTTAGGCTCGAGCTGAGTTTTGATGTTTGATAATATGTGTTTGATAACATGTGTTTGACAGCATATGTTTGATGTGATAATCAGTTGATCAAGAAAAATTCAACATGGAGTTGGCAAGGAGAAGTCCAACATAAAGTTGGTAAAGGAGAAGTCCAAGTGTGTTGACTCATAAGGAAAAAGTCCAAGAGTGTTGGCTTGGCAAAGAAAGTCCAATTATGGTGACTTAGCAAAGGATAAGTCCAAGTATGGATACTTGACAAGGAAAGTCTAAGAATGAAGTCTTGGTAAGGGGAAAGTGTAAGTATATTGACTTGGCAATAGAAAAGTCTAAGAGTAGAGTCTTGGCAAAAGAAAGTCCAATTATGAATACTTGACAAAGGGAAAGTTCAGGAGTAGAGTCTTGGCAAGGAAAAAAATCCAAGTATGAAGACTTGGCAATGGAAGTCTAAGAGTGTGGCTCTTGGCAGTGGAGACCTGATAGCATGATGAAGTTGATGGAAACATTTGAAGGTTAGGGGAAAGGATGACGAGCATGAGCTAACTGACATCTTTGATGCATGAGGCTGATGGAAGTGACTTGAAGGCTTAGGTCTAGACTAAGAGGTGGTGAAGTCTTAAAGGCGTGACTTCTTGGCAAAGGGAATATTCGATAGCATGACTAAACTAACAGAAGTACTTGAAGGTTAGCACAAAGGGTGACAAACATGGGCTTGGAGGCATCCTTGAAGCGTGAGGTTGATGGAAGTGACTTAAAGGATGAGATCTAGGCCAAGGGTAGTTCTAAGTGTGAGAGGATCACACTTAATGAGTTAAACCTCAGTTTAAGGTTTACCAATTGACTGATGGGTTTACCAGTCGATTGGTGTTAAATCCAATTGAGTTGGCAGTCGACTGGCAATGGCACTCGGGCAGTCGACTAATAGTTGATCAATCGACTGATGTGGTGAATTAGTCGACTAGAATACTGTGGCCAGAGCACAGAAGCTTAAGCAATCGACTAGTGGAACTGTGCAGCTCCACAAAAGGTTAGGCAGTCGACTGGTACTATGAGCAGTCAACTAATAGTGTTACTAGTTAACTGATCCACTTATCCAACATGGATTGTACTGTTAGAGCAACTGATCTCACAACGGCTACTTGATCAGTTGACTAATGGCGGGAAATCAGCCTGAGGAGGAGTTTATAAGATGAGACTTTGGGAAGATTTCTTGGTGCTAGTTCTTGGTGAATTAGAAGGGGAATTGTTGGTGCATTCCTATACTTTCAAACCATCCAAAGCAACCAAAAGAGTGATCAAGCAAAATATTTATTGTAAAGTATTCTTTACTTATATTCTTGCTTAATACTTTATATATTGGTTGTATTTGTTATAAAGCTTAGGAGCTATAAGAGGTTTCTCCGCCTCCGATGTGATTCTGAGAAAGAGAAAGAAGATAGTGGGACTATCATAGAGTTAGGTCGTTGGGTAGGAATTGTGATTCCGAACCACGTAAAAATTGATTTATTGTTCTTGTAATTCCTGTTATTGTTTATGCATTATTCTGCTGCACATTAACTATCTTGTAGACAAGCACAAACGCAAATGAATGCAAATGCGAACGTGAACGTGAAAGACACTATTCATCCCCTCTAGCACATCGTTGATTCTCAATAATTGGTATCAGAGTGGGGCGCTCTTCAAAGGACTAACCACCGAAAAAGCAAGCTAGGGGATAGAAGATCAACAATGGAACCTCATGATGGATTCAGATATGACATTCGGATTCCACCTCTGTATGATCGAGAGGGGTTCAATCATTGGAGGGCCAGGATCGAGACGTTCTTCGTGATGAACATTGAAGAATGGTTCATCTTGATGGATAGCTTCGAAGCTCCGAAGAATAGCAAGGGAAAGCTACTCAAGAGGAAGAGATAGACTGAGGAACAAGTCCAACAATTCAACATAAATGAAAGGGTAATGAAAATTCTAATTAATTTAATACCTAACGATATTTTATGCAGAATAGGTGAATACAAAGATGCAAAAGAGCTTTGGAGCAAGCTAGCTAAGCTTCATGAAGAGCCAACCTTGGTCTAAGAAGATGAGATGTCTAAGGAAGAAGATCTATCTTCTTAAAACTTTATGGACTCGAAAGTTGAGAGGTGATCAACATTCGAAGAAGAAGAAGAAGAGTTAGAGGAAACCTCTACCTCAAGGATTAAGGGGGAGGATAAACAACCAACACTAAAGAAAGAGGAGGCCTCTACATCCAGAACAAATGATGATGATGAACCTTCGAGTGTATCTCCCAACACCAAGAAAGGTAATTCAAGCATATTTGTTAAAAATAAAAATCACATTGTATACTTTGAGTGTAGGGAAAAGGGACACTACAAAAATAAGTGTCCAAAAAGAACCAAAAAGGAGGTTCAAGTGGCTTCCAAGAGGAAAGAAAAGTCAAAGTATACCGATGCCCAAATACGCAAGGGTAAGGAGCACATAGTGTGCTTCTCATGTCATCACAAGGGTCACTACCAGAACCAAT
>JBAMHZ010000031.1:1640840-1651551 GCA_037177395.1 Alpinia galanga
CATGCAGGGGAGTCAGAAGGATGATATATTATATCTTCTTCATGTACATGCTCATGATGCCACATCATGTGGCTTGTTGTTAATGCAGATGCATACAAATATTGAATTCTAGCAATTAACAAGAAGTAATACATAACTTTTCATGCTAAATTTTTATTTTTCTTCTCTAATATGTGACTACACTGCCTAGAACAAGGGTGATTATACATTCTGCATCCAATAAGTTGACTATCTTCATTCCAAAAGATCATGCAATTATTTATATAATAATCAATCTTTTCTAAGGAAAATCTAAACTCTTAACCAATTTCTTTGTATTGTAAAAGCTATCAATCATTATGTTATTAATAGAAAACAACTCTGACATCAATTAAAAAATGTTATTGTAACATTGTTTTGAGAAATGATGTTCTGTCTTGATGTCCAATATCATTTTTACTTCGATATACTTTCATGGTACTTTCATTACGAAAAGTTATATTTCTATATTTGCAATAATTACATAGACAACATAACTTGTCACCATCCATATAATTTGGATAATACTTAATGAAGTTCACAAACTCTTCAACTCCATTAAAATATTCATCAGTGATAAATTTATTTACTAACATATTATACATCCATATTCATATACATTATAATCTAAAGGGAAATAAATTTACAACATTATTAAACGTGTAAAACTAAACATGCATATTATTAAATTAATCATATTGTCAAGACCTTTCATTGAAAGTTCATGATGTTACTAAGTAATCTATAGTCATTTTCTTACGCAAAGTAGGCAATAAGAAACCTATTTTTTGTAAATGACAGGCATAACCAAACAAAATCAAAATAAGTTGACAAGCAATAATGCAATATGAAAATATCTGCAAGATGACAAACAAATTTGGAAGCAAACATAATATGTTTATAGACTAAACTTGAAACAATTTATAGTTATCAATAGTTAACAGGAACTTTAATAAATAGATTAAGGTTCTTATAAAGTGTGAAATGAATACCAACCTGCAAATAGGAAGGCCGCCAAGAAGCTTGTAACAAAATGATTCATCTTGAGCAATGACACAAATGTTTATTTTCTCATCTAAATCGCCAATCAATAGTCAAAATTGAATCCTCATAAATCCAAACATATTCCAAATTCAGAGACAAAAATTGAGGTTGCGTTGGCCTCGCAACCTCACTATGAGCTTGCTGCTGATCAGGGTTGCATGTGGCCTGGTTGAGGCCAAGCGGCTAGGTCATAACCGGCAACCTCACTGCAAGGCCAAGACCAAGGTCACACCTAGCCATGGCCAAAGCAAATGTTGCACCTGGCCTCATGACCTTACTTCTTGGCCACAATCGAGGCTCAGTTGTGCCCAACCTCATGATGTTGCCGCAAGGTCATAATTGAAGCATGCCCCGCCTTAAGACCTTGTTGTGGTCACAGTCGAGGTTGCACCCAGTCTCAGGACCTTGGTGCAAGGTCACAGTCAAGGTCGTGCTTGGCCTTACAACCTCACTACCTAGCCATGATCGAGTTTGAGGTCGCGCCTAGCCTTGTGACTTCGCTGCGAGGTTGCAGTCGAGGCATGACCTAGCTGCGAGCTTGAGGAGAGGAGAGAGGGGAGAGAAGTGAACTTGAGAGGAGATGAGAGAGGAGATCGACGCCGAGGCAAACGTGAGGAGATCAAAAAATTAATTTTGTCATTAATTTAGGGACGGAATTAATTTTCTGTCACTACTTTAGTGATTGAATTAATTTCATCACTAATTTAGCGATGAAATTTAATTTTCATCGCTAATTTAGAGACGAAAATTAATTTCATCGCTAGTTTAGCAACGAATTATTTGTTATGTTGCCACTTTATCAATTGAATTTAAATTCAATCACTAAATTAGCGATGAAATTTAAATTCGATCATTAATTTAATAAAATTAAAATTGGTTTAAGGATTGACTATAATGTCTATCCAATCGGATGGTGGATAATGAAGATGCTCACAGATGAATTGTTCACCATATTAAAACTCTCCCTCTCTTTTCCTCTCTCTATATAAACAATCCAAGTCCATTAAGTTAAACCCCTAATAAACATCTATAACATTACTTTATTTGGTTTAAATTCTTGGCGGCGAATTCATGTGTTACAATCGTAACATAAACTCACCAAATGAAGAAACAAAGTTCAACGCCTCAGAGCTAGGATTCTACTCCCCCAAGTGGGCTATGACATATCAATGAGATCAGACAGATGCTAAATCAAAAGCGAAGGAGTCCCTTTTGGCACGATAAAACCCTAACTTTGATAAACAAGAGGCATGGCTCAATGATTGAGACTTTTGAACCACGGATGAAGTTGTGAATGATGTTTAAGTTTTATTGCTTGCATGATTCAAGCGCCCCACCACTTTGAGTTTGGCCTCTACATATTTTATCTCCCTAAACAACAGCTTTTGAAGCTGTCCTTGTGCTCCACAGATCTAGCCTACCTCTTAGTATTCTGAATGGTCCTAAGTTTTTATCATGTCGAAGTAGGTAACAGTTTATCAGAGGGGATGAAATTTGAGGACAGAAGGAAGAAGCATGGCATGGCACCTCCACAAACTGAGATATTCAGTGCTGAAAGGTGTGAAGTAGACGCAACAGGAACAGAAGCAGCTGTGGAGCACAGTTAAGCTCATGGATCTTGAATGCTTAATGACACCATTTTGTGCACTGGTGTGGTCCATGTTACATCCACACCACATGCAATCCACCACCCAAATTGGCTCCATTTCCCTTCCCTAAAGGTCATTCAGGGATTCTGAGGACTACCAAACATGCCTTCCCCACATGTCTTATTCTTCTTCTTCTTGCTTCTCCCACTGGCTCATCTTTAGTTTTAGGAAAAGAACAAGAAACAAATTTGAAAAACCAACCGACGGGGGCTGACCGGACCAGACCAGGGCCATAATAGATTGGATGACCCCTCCTTTGAACCAGTCCAGTTCTACCATCAATGACATCATATACATCATTTACCAAAGAAAAGTCCCTTAAAAAAGTATCAAATCAATGAGTTTGAGATTTTACCTTGTTGTTTCTTCATTTCTCCCTTGACATTTCCAAGTGCTATGGATTCTTCAATCGCTTAGCAGTATCAATACGTCAAACCTTTGAGTCTGGATCACGCCACCTTACTCACCTTTTGCTATAAAAGTTGCTCCACCTCTCCCTGCTTGGAAGCACACCTACTCGTCTTCAGTAATCCTTCTTCTTGCTGTCCCAGCCCTGCGAAATTCAAGCACAGAGAGGAGAGGATTTGCCTTTGGTTTCAGTATGGATAAGCCAGTTTTTGCAAGGCATGACAGTTTGTTAAGGCTGCCCCCTGGGTTTAGGTTCCACCCCACGGATGAAGAACTTGTGGTTCAATACCTTAAGAGGAAGATCCACTCCTGTCCCTTGCCTGCCTCAATCATCCCCGAGATAATCAATCTCAGGAACTATGATCCCTGGGACCTTCCCGGTTAGTTTCTCTTCTCAAAATTCTAACAAAAAAGAGATTTTTTTTGTTTGTTTGTTTCTCTTTTCATGGATTTAATTCTCAGATTAATGCCATAGGAGGATGCAAAGAGGCGAAGTACTTTTTCACTCTTAGAGATGTCAAATATTCGAGCCATGGCCGATCGAGCCGCGCTGCGAGATCGGGTTACTGGAAATCAGAAGGGAAGGAGAAGCAGGTGATGGCTTCTTGGTGCAGCCAGGCGGTGGGGATGAAGAAGGTTTTGGTATTCTACCGCGGAAAGCCGCAGACTAGAACTGACTGGATCATGCATGAGTACCATCTCGTTCCACAAAGGAATCACTCCACACACGTGAGTTTTTAGTTCCCTGTAAATCTTACTATTTCTTCTCGACGAGTAGCCGAGGAAGAAATATTCTGATGATCAAATTGCAGAATTCTGTGGTTACGAAAGGCGACTGGGTGCTCTGTCGAATTTTCAAAAGGAAAAGAACAGCTAAGACGGAGAATGATGATGATGATACTAATTTGAAGGATTTGGTGATGGTGAGAAACAGAAACCTAAGCCCATATTTATCTTCCTCCTCCTCCTCCATGGATTCTGATTCTAGCTGTGTCACTGAGCTCTCCGGTGGAAGTAGTGATGGAGAAGAAGCTTTCTCAGCAAGAACATGAAGTCAAACTCCATGACAAAGGAGCATGGAGATCTACTACTGTATCATTACGCGAAATAAAATTTAATTTTCCATGTTAAATCCTTCATCTTTCTTGCGACCTGATACCAAATGAATGCAAGTTAGCTAACTGATGCTTAACATAGAAAAAATAAAATAAAAAACAGAACATTTTCATGGCCTACTACATTTACTAGATGTTTTCAAAATATGAAATGCCATCAAAAGGCAAGGGTTTTTACATGCATGTATATATTCATTGTGTTTGTGGCAGATGCCTTTGCCTTTGATTAAGTCAGCTGACAAATAAAAGTGGATAAGGGAAAGATCGACCCAAACAAGAATATTTTCCACGAGATTATGGTTTGATCATACAGAAGCAAAAGATGAGATCGTTTCTGAAATAAGAGAAGATAATGTCGATCTCCAAAGTTCTCATTCTTCAGCTTTCAAGATTGACTCAACTCTGTCGACAAACCAATAAATTAGACATGGCCGGCCGCCCTTTTCTTTTACTCCAAAGTCGCTTGTGTTTACATTAGTCAATGAGCATGACGTCTCGAGGAACTTGACAAGAAATTAATAAGGACAGTCGTCGCCTGTTTCAATGGAAGTGACCCAGTTGTTTCGACACAATTGATGAAGCTTCCATCCTGATAACTCTACAGAAATCCGTCAGTTCACGCAAGAAAGGCAGGCTTTCGTGAAAAAGAAATGTATTAATTGGGAACTGAAAACTACCAGAGCTGCAATTAATTGTTTTTTTGAATGAGTAAAACAACTGTAATTGTTCTTGCCACGGCAGGCAGACATATAGAGAGCAGAGGCGACCAAAGTTTCTTGTGCGTCTGGCTTTGGAATCACCATCCATGCTAAGGAATGGTCTCCGGACAGCAACCTATGAGTGCAGCCATGAATTATTGACTTGGATTTTTCACAAGTCCGCTGGCAAAGTAGAAAACGTGATTCCTTGGAGTTTGACTAAGCATCATCAGTTTGGAGAGGGAAAGCCAGAAGAAGGAACCACTACAAAGCTGGAGAAGAGAGAGAGAGACATGAAAGAATGGTAGATGGGACAGTGAAAGAGCAGCAGTGGCTAATGGGGTCTCTTACTGTGAACAACTTGATGCTGGAACGGAAAGCGATCTCACAATCAGAGAAAGTGAATCTTGGAATAAATGGCCTGCACAGACCCGACCCGTTAAGTAATTCTTCATTTTCCTTTCTTTTTCATTGAAGCATAAATTGATTTTGCTTTGCTTTCTATTTGATTCATCGAGTTGACAAGAGCCATTTATGACTGGAAATTGCCAGCCATGCTGTCGGAAATTTACATATCCAAAGCAAAAAATAATAAAATAATAATAATAAATTAAAAGAGCATTTCTTTTTTTTTTTTATAAGACCAAACGTATGTTATTTTTTTAAAAAAATATTAAATAAGCTCAAATCAATTACTGTATTAGTAGATTTCTCGAGTGGTGATCTGCAACTATTTATTCAAATTTAAGATTTTACAAAGAAAACTATTAAAATTTCTATATAGTCGTATTATTATAATTTTATTTATATTTCTATTTTTAAATAATTTTCTTGTAAACTTATAGTTTTTATAGCAGTTTGATATCTATTATTTTTTTAAAAAATATTTTATCATAATTTTAAAAATTTATATTTTTAAAAATCTTTTAATATATTTTTAAATGCATAACTGTATAGTAATTTTTTTAAAAAAAAGATAAAATTTATTATTTTAAATTTTCAAATATATTTTATAAATTTATAATTTATATAACAATTTTGATAAATTTATATATGCCGATAGATTGGATTTTGGTAGTCAATCTAAATATTTTAGTCGATGGATAAAAGTATATAATAGTTCATTTGAGGATTTGGTAGAACACTGTTTTATTCAACTTAATTAAAATCATTTCAACTCAATCAATTTCTTTTAATTTATAGCAGTTTTGTTCCGTGCTCTGAACTGTTAATATACATCACATGATAAAATTAAATAAAAATAATTATGACATTTATAGTTTCGACATTATTCATCGGCTTTTATTTTTATTTTATTTTTTTCAATTGACCCAATCATTTGGGTGGGGACACAATTTGGGCTGAAATGAATGTGAGCCCAAGCCCACAAAATTTAGACAGGATAATGTCTGCTCTATCCTCTTCAGCTCTTCTTCCGTTTTCTCTGCTCCGTTCTCTCTGCTCCGTTCCCCCATTTGGACATTTCGTCGGACAGTAGGGTAATCGATCCATGCCATGGCGGCCACGGGGCGACTCCTCCTCCTCAAGGCCATGAGCAAGCGCCGCACCTGGCTCTGCCTCTTCCTCCTCGCCTACGCGCTCCTCCTCTACTCCTCTTGGACTTTCCTCCTCTTCATCCACTCGTGGCACCACGCCTCCGCCTCCTCGTCCGCCGGGTGGCCGGCGCTGTGCGCGTCCTTGATGTACGGATCCGTGTTCGGGCTGCTGGCAATGGGGGCGGCACTCGCGGTGGCGGTGCCCGCCACGCTGGTCACGTGGATCACCATCCTGGTGCTGCTCGCCTTCGCCGGGAAGCCGCGCCGGGTGCTGGTGATGGAGGGGCGAGGCATCACCGCCGAGATCGCGGTCGTCGCCATTAAGGTACTCGTCCGCGAGGGCAACGTCGTCGCTGGCGTCTGCGCCGGGGTCAGCTTCTTCGCCCTCTTGTTGAATAGCCGGAGAGGCGTCGGAGGAGACCGAGATTTGTGAAATCGAATTGTTCAAAGATTTTATGTGCTGAAATATTGTAGAAGAATTTAAATAGTTATTTTTTTTTTGCTTCAAAAATTTACTTGGATTTCGTTAAACGAGGTTGATTTTTTTTTTATTATTGTTGTTTCATTTCAAGTAAGGATATTTTTTAAAATACTTTTAAAATTTTTATTTGCTGAATGTCATTAAAAGAATTAATTGAAGTGAGGTCTTTTAAAGCTTAAACTAAAACAAATTCAAATGAAAAAAATTAAATTAATTTTTTACCAAAATTTTGTTGTAGTCCAACTACCTTAAATAATATATATCCTTCAAAATAAATTGATTTATCGGTTTTTATAAATTTATTTTAATAATTAAGGGATTGAAAACTCTGACGGCATTCTAATTATTTTAAAATTTAAAAAGATTAATTTTTTTTGAGAGAATAAAAAATAATAAAAGAAAAAAAATCAACAAAAAGGGACTTTGCCATGTCCCCGTAACGGTGCTTCCCCTTCCCTTCGCCCTTCTACTCGCCGAGGAGCATGATCACAAGTTCGCCGGCACCGGAGACCATCGGCCATGGGATTGTTTTTCGGCATTGGGACTCTGCCAAGCAGGACGAACGGAGGCGAAGAGTGAGGTAGATGGGGAAGATATTCATGAAGCAGCAGAAGGGATCTGATCATGGTCCTGGATAAGCCATCCTCTTCCTCGAGATCCAATGCTGTAAACTCACTCAGAACCGCATCAGGTCAGAATCTTCTCCTTTTTATTATTTTCGATGAATTACAATATTTCTTCTTACAATATTTTACTTTTTTTTATTGTCTGATTGTATTTATTACAATTGGTTAGAAAATCCACGTTATAGAAAACTCGCAGATTATATTCATAAAATTTCACAATCGGGACATATGATAGGATTAAATGAAATTTGATGTTTTATGCAAGAACCCAACCCTATTACTGGGTGAATGAGGATGATAAACAAATTCACGGATGTGTTGCTTTAGTTTTTGTTACTCCAGAACTCTATTACTGCTTGAACTCAGTTTTTATACCAATGCATTTCAAATTGTCTCGACATGGGAACAGGGGAGCATTTGTCGAGTCGAGTAACGTAGGTCCCAAGAGTCTTTCTTCAAATTTCTAACCAAATTGACCTGAAAATGGTCATGAGGGAGATTTTTTAGAAAATTTCCTTGATCGACATTTTTGTGGTGGAGATGGCTTGATTACTTCTCCAGGGCCTCCACTGAGAATTGATACGTTCTCTTAGATCAAATGCGCTAGTTTGAGATCGTCAAGGAGTTTAAAATCCCCTGGATATGAGGATGGCCTGATAACTACTCTAGGGTTTGAATTGAGGGTGAGAGTTGGTCTTCTCAGATAAATGGACTGGAAATTGTCTGAAAACTCTTTCATGGACATTTTAGATTTGATTTTAACAGTTTATTCCATTGGAAAGCATTGTAGGGCCTTCTTTGCTAGCTCATGAGTTCTAGTGGACACAAGAATTTTCTCAAGTTCATTATAAAATATTATATTTGGGGAATAAAACAATTATACAGAAATATACACATCCTATTATACAAATAAGAAGAAACACATACTTTTCTTTGTCCTACAATCGTAATCCTTCTTCCTCATCCTAAATGAGAAGACACAAGTAGAAAGTACTGGTGGAGATGAAAGGGTAGGTGAGATGTACACGGGAGAGGTTTTTCTTGGTAATGTTAACTTTTTAGGAATAAAAAGGCTGGATATAGGGGTTGAGGCAGGATATGAAGGTGGGATTACAGATTTGTTAGTTGATCCAGACCAGTTATAGAAGTGGCAGCAACATGAAGCTAGCTACAGTAGTAAAAATGGGCTTGAGGTGTATAACAGAGATATAGCTCTGACAGGTGTGCTATTGAAGCAAAACCAAAGTGTGGAGCGCAGTTTGGGAATAGAAAAACTTCCTAGAAACTAACATGGTACCTCATGATCAGCATGTATATATTGGACACTCCAAATATTCTTAAGTGTATCTATATTTTAAAACCAAAAAAAAAAATGCAATGCTGGGCTTAATCTTTCTCCTAATCTAGTTGACTGATGTCGGAGTATAAAGCATGCAGAAAGTTGCATATGATAGCCTGAAGGTAGGAAGTGACGATAACAAAGCTATACAAAGCAAGATCAACGTGAACAATGTTGAAAGCCGATCGATCATTTGCCTGAGGCAAAGCTTAGCATGAAATGAGATCTTTAAGGATAACAATTTGACTTCTAAATTATCTGTAATTTTCAAACAATTTGCTGCTTAACCTTAAATTCGAGTAGTTGACTAACTAATAGAATGATCTTATACCTCAGTAAAGAATAAATCAATTAAGTTGATGATTGATATCTCCAATAATCCAAGTTAGTCAAATAAGAAAAACTTGGGCAGAATGTAATGTTTAGCAAAACATTATTTATGTTTCTATTTCCCAGTAAATTAAACAAAAGGCCAGATATGATCCTTGTTTCACTTTAGTACATATTTCATTTTTCGTTTCAGTGTTCTTGAACATCCATCCATTTCCGGTTCACTTTATTTTAGTCATCTCCCATGAAATTTTTTTGTTGGTGATCCTATGCAATTAAATAAATGATCAAAATTAATGCATGATGCTTCTCCATTTTATCCTGTTAAAGTATTAAAGTTAAAAAAAAAAATCATCACTGAAACAGATGTCAAAACAAGTCAATGATCCCTTTTCTTTTCTTGTTGGTAAAAATCTGAACCGTATTAATAGTCCCCTCAGTTGCTCCTACCGAGAAGGATGGTAAATCAGAAATTTAGGTGGTAAGTGCAAAGAAAGAGATCAATGACTCAGAGTTATGCCTTCTCTGAGAATTGACCCATGCCCACTTAAAAGTTATCCCTATATACTTAACAATTACCAATTGAACTAGGGTCGGGACTTTCTTTTCTTGTCGGCAAAGGAATTATATGCTGTGCAATAAAAAACTTGCCAAGTGCTAGAATTATAGTTTTGCTGGTGACAATCTTGATTAATTCATGTGTGAAAGTTTTACCAGTCTTGCTTTTCATGAATATGGTATTGTTGTATCCACGATGGCTCGAGTTGTAGCATCACCATATAAAAAAAATAAAATAACAAAAGTGCACCACCCAAATTAATGCTTAGTATAAAACCGATGCATATTAGTCTGCATGACAATAATTCATTTGTTGAAATGCTTCGAGTACGGTAGAACACTAGTATAGTTCATCTTGGCTAGATGTTACCCTAGGAAACAACGGATTATTTTTCTATAAATGTGAGAGTGTCATTCTTCTAAAAAAATATGGAACCGTTATATTAGTAGTCCCTTTCAGCTGCCTCTACTAAAAAAGAGATAAATTAGAAAGTCAGATATGATAAATATAAAAGAGGAATTGATCAATGATTTAAAATTATAAACTTCTCAAAAATTATCATTATCCATTTAAAAATTATTTCTATGTATTTACCAACTGAACTAAAATGCTATCAAATACATCTCATAGCACGTGGCATGTGCCGAAGAATAAAAAAATAATTCTGCCTCGAAATTTTCCTCCGCTTCCGGAACCGACTAGGGTTTTTCTCTGCCGCCTCCGGCTAGCTGCTCCGACGCCGCCGCGCCCGTCTCTCCCTACTGTCTCTCGTGCGTTTTTTTCTCGCTTGGAAATGGCGAAGTCATGTAAAGGTCTGGAGATGGAGCTCGTCAAGTGCCTCAGCGAGTCTGACTGCGTTAAGGTGTGTAAAACTTCAAATTTGATCTG
>JBAMHZ010000031.1:1769776-1782329 GCA_037177395.1 Alpinia galanga
GGCGACGGCTAGCCAAAGACTAGCAGCCGCGATCAGGGATCTTTAGTTATTTATCGTCAGCGTTGACTTGTTGACCTTGCAATGTAATTTGGATTACATAAATTTTGATCCGTAATTCAGATTATAATATTTTTTTTTATATTTTATAATCCAACTTATATGATATTACAATATTAAAATCATATCAAACAAATGAATCTATCTTGGATTATATTATAAGTCAGGTTACAACGTACCAAATACAAGTTAAGTAATAACATGATCTTATTATTTAATAAGATGATGTAAAATTGCATTAATCCTAAAAGTTAGGATTTCTAACCTTTTCTTAAATAGTAGTTAGTACTAAAACATGGGTAATATACAATTTCAATTGTATTTATGAGATGGACAATAACTATAACTGTATTCATATGAATACCATAGAGGAGGTCAATTTAATCTATCAAATCAGCAAGAGTTTGTACATCTAATGGTAATATTCTAAACAAATAATTAATTATAATTCACATAAATTATCGATGGGTTCTTTTGTTTTTCCGGTGCATTTTATGTTTTGTTCGCTATGGAATCGAGCAATCATAAAATCAAATTCGATAAATAAACAATTAATTTCGGAATCGAACAATTATAGTAGTTTTTGTTTAATACGTGATTCTTTTGTTAGACATATACAGAGTAAATAATAAATAAAAAAATGTAGTTTTAAACTTTTAATTCTTGACTTAAATGTTAGTTTACACAATTTACTAAGGAGTATCATGAGTATTTCTATTATTTATCGTCCAATTGTTTATGTATTATAGTTCAATCCTTAAACCTAAAGAGATTAGATGACAACTAATAAAAGTGTTCACGAGTATTTACGGATGAGTTGTGTAGAATAATATTTCTATTGATATCGATAATGACAAAATAAATGGTAATTTAATTTTTTTGTAATTTAAAATTACCAAAAGACACCCCCTATACTCTTAGGGTGAGTTTGATTAAGTTATCATACATAACTTTGGTTATATGATTACTTGGTAATCATATAATTAATATTATAAGGAATAAAACATAAATTATGTTGTATGCCCCCTTTTGAGATTTGGGTTTTGATTATATTTATACAAAATTGAGATTTGATAAAATTCTAAGAGTAATTTTGAAAAAAAATATTTGTTAACTCCAGAATCAATAAAAATCTTACTCTTCCCAAGGTAATATGATTCTCAGTTGCATGCCCCCTTTTGCTAACGTGGCGGACTTCATTATCTGAGAATCATTGATTCCTTGTACCAAACAAGATTAGTATAAATAAATTCAAATGGATAACGAAGGTTATCCACGATAACCTTGAACCAAACGCATTCTTAAATGCAAGTTAAGTTGATTACAAAACAATTTAAGGCTAGATTTTTTTTTATTAAAGCAAACTTTTACAAATACAAAATATCAATATCTTTAATTAGAGTATTAAGAGGTTGATAATGATTAAAATCTTTAATTTCGAAGGTACAAGATAGTTTATAAATTAGCTTGAAGTCAAATTATTCAGGTAATTTGAATTTTAAGGTGTCTAAATATGATTGATATAACAAACTATTTGAACTTTGTAATGACACCGTAATTAAAAATTATTGGACTTTTTTTGTATTTAAAATGCGTGCAAACTATTTAAATGTTCACCATTATTAAAACTTGAGGATCTTAATTAGAACTTATTAGACCTCCTTATATTTTCAAATGTTTTTTTTTTTTAATGAAAATCAAATGTAAAATAATTAGTTTATATATTATTTTCACTTATTTTCCATAGGTAACTTTTCAACTAAATTGAATCGATTTAATTGAAAAATATTAAACGAAATTGCTTATTTTCACAAATTTTCCCATTTTATTTGATCTCTTTTTTAAAAAAAAAAATAAAATAAAATAAAAAATTAGTAAAAATTTTCAAATTAATAAAAACAATTTTTAAACGAAGGTGAAATTTATTGTTTTTATTTGGGCTTAAATTGGGCTTTGTGCGTGTAAATGGGCCTAATGGGCGACGGAAGGTTAATTTAGCGAAGGGCGCAGCTCGTCGGCTTGCCGCCGTCTACAAGCTTGATCTGCAGGGATCGCGTGCCGGGGAAGAGTGAGCGTGAGGTGGGAGGAGAGAGCGATGGGGTTCCTTTTCCGGGTCAGGATGGCTTCCTTCTTCGCTGGCGCCGCCACGGCCTCCATCGCTGGCTTCTATCTCCTCTACAAGGACTACATGCTCGCCCACGATGCCATTCGCCTACAGGTTCTTTCTTTTCCCCTATCGGATCTTCTTCTTCTGATTGGAAATGATTTCTGTACGCGTCTGGTGATGAATTGACAGTATGAAAACCCTACTTTTCTTTTTCTACGAGATTTTTCTTCTTCTATCAGTACAAATTGCCTTGTATTTGATCCTGTAGCTCTTTGGTCTAGAAACCTCAATGAATGGTTTGCTTGATAGTAGGATTTGTTGTGAAAGCGTGTGCTATGGAGAGAATGCTGGCCAACTTCTAAGTTTGATTCCGCAGGGTTGTATAGATCTCTGCAAATTATAATGGAAAGAGAGATTCTAGATGTTTGGATGTTGAATGATTATCTTTAGGCATGCTTGAATTGGAAAAGCACGTAAGAGGGTTGCTTGATTTAGAGTTAGCGGCAGTTATCTGGACAAATGTGGTGGAATGTTTTATTTAGATGCCCAGACTGTGGATTTTGTTCCTGAATTCTTTCTACTTCAAGTGTTAAATAATACGACATAACTATGCAACCCAAGTCTTTTGGATGGCACAACTAATTAGTCATGGCACAGATAATACGATTGTGTGTGGGAGGGTGGGGGGAGGGAGAGAGGGTCAAAAAGGGGGGAGGGGTTCATTAGTCATGCATAATTATACTAGCAAAAAATTATCTGACTAAGTTAACCAAAAGGTCTGCTATACTTGGTTGTCTATGATTCTGAAACTTCTGTAATCCTATTTTTCTCTTTTCCTTTTTTTACTTGGAAAATTTATTCCGTAGGATCACTTTTCTATACAATGATGTGCACTTACGCATTAGCTTATCTAAATTGGGAAAGTGTAGTCTTTAGATAGTCTCTAGTGAAATTACTGTATTTTAAATGTTTTAGGTTTAGTTTATAAACTTCTATGATGTGCACATAATGGTTCCTTGGTGGTAGGATGGCTCCATGAGCTTTATGGGGCATATGTTCTGATGTCCTTAGGTTGCATAAAAAAAAGAAAGAAAGAAAGAAAAATACACACGAACACACACAAAAAAAAGAGAGACAGAGAGAGAAAAAGAAAACACACACATTAGTATAGTGAGCTAAAATAAAATTTTCGAATAAGAATGTTTTTAAAAGTTGCACACACATAAATCTTGTGTAGTGAGCTAACATAATAGTTTTAAAACAAGAAAGTTTTAGAAAGTTGTAGTTCCCTGCGTTACTTTGGTTAGAAGGCATTTCATTGTATTGCAATTTGCATTACTATCTACAATGAGAATGATTCTTCATATCATTATTCTCAGTGTACATAGAGAACAATCTGCTTTAACAAGAAGGGCTTGAATAAAATGAATATTATGATTCTCTACCTCAATGGATATTCCTTATATTTAAAATAAAAAGCTAATTATTTTACATTTCCCATGATCCAAGAGCTACTTGGATTTGAAATTACTTTTTTATTGTTAATTAAATGCAAGGTTGAAATTATGTGGCTAAGTTTCACTGAGGAAGACAATGCTGGCTTGTCGTTCAGTTTTGTTGCTAATTATGATAGATCATTTTAATTGCCTTGGTGAAGTTCTTTTTGAAAACATCTTTCAGAATCGTATGACATTGTGTGGTGGTGGTTGTTGGTGTTGTTCATGCATGAATTTTGTTCCTTGTTTTTTGAGCTGAATATGACAACCTTTTGATGCCAGAGTTGGTTTGGTTCAATTAAAATTGTTTTTGTTGGTTATAATTCACAGTTGTTGTACATCATAATCAATTGCTACCTATTTTCAAGAGTATGAAAGATTGCAGAAAACATAGTTTTCTTCCTTACAATATGAAAATGGTTATATATTTTTCATGTAATATGAGAGAATGCTTTCTGTTCGTATATGCCTTCATATGAGAAGGTAAAACAAAATCATGTAATTTTTTTTTTCCCAATCTTTGATATGTAAACATGTCTATAAGGCAACATTATTAATGCCGTCCAACCTATTTTTGGGGTAGGGCTGGAAACAAGTCAATTTGATCTAAACTTTTCCTTGCATTTGCTCAGCTTAACAAATCATTATGAAGCTCAGGGACGTGTTTGATTCAACTATAATATTCAAACTTGAATTCCATTCATTTGCTAATCTCGAGTCAATTCAAGTTTGGATACTTTTGTCTTTTATCCTTGGGAAAGGAATTGGAGCCAGTGTTGACTGTAGGAGAAGCTTGTGGTCAAACTTGATTAAAGTCCGAAGTCATTTTCTATTTTATGAAACAGGACTACATCAGTCTTTGACATAATATCCTTGTTATCTATCTATGAATAAGTTTCTTCATAGATTGGTTTGACTTGGCGTGCTCTATATTGTTACCTGGTCCAATTTGCTTGTTTAGACGAAGACTTCAAAGGTTAGATTTGGTTTGTTAAGGTGTTGGACTGAGCTGAACAAGATCTTAATTGTGTCGCAATAGCAAAATTCCTTTGTAGGCTAGCCTTTATAGTACAATTTACATTTGTCCACTCCCTATATTTCCTTCTTCATGATGGGGCAGGTTTCTTTCAACTTTTGCTCTTGTGAAAAAAACAATGTTTTTGAAGTGACCAAGGGGCACACGACTAAACTTTATATTTCACTTGGCACGATTATATGTTATTATGCCTCTTGCGATGTAAGATAAAACTGCATACAATAGATCTTTCTTAAAATCCTACATTGACAGAAGTTTTGTACACCGAACTGCTCCTTTATAATTATATTTTATCAAAAAATCAGGAAGCTGTTTTTAGCAAATTCCTTGGTGATGGGTGCATGCCAAGTGGTTGATTTTGTGTTAAGAGTTCCCTTTACTGTGTTTCTCTGGCATTCCTTGTTACACATTGATGCAATGGCTAAATGTAATCTCTTTAGTCACTCTAATTTTGTCTGATCATTAGATGAGCTGCAAGAGGCCACAGTAATATCAAAATGTTGATGCTTGCTTTTCCAGGTGAATAACATTTATCAGACTGTTGATGAACGATATGAAGCCCTAAACCAACGCATAACAGCTATGGAAAGTCAGAAGGATGCAGCAGCCATTGATAAATCAACAGAGGTATTGGATTAGCTAGTGAAAGTTTCATTGATACCGAACAGCCATGCGTTTTGCTGCTTATTTTGTCATTGTAAGTTTAAAATGCTAGATTTCTTCGAGTGGATGCACAAGAGAAAGTTGAGAATGACTTTTGATGCTCTTTGCAAAAATGTTTACTGAGCTTTAATTTTTTTTAACCTGCATCTGTTTACGATCACTGTCAGCTTCAGCCTATGTTTGTTCTGAACATCGTAAGTTTTAAGGATGCTTGAAAGTTGAAAAAAAAACGAAATCGAAGGTTTAGATTTATTTGTAATTGAAAGTTATATAGTTGAAAGTCTAGATTGATTTGTATGAAATTAAAACAGAAATGAGAATAGGAATGCAATAAAATGGACTGATAAGTGCAGTGATGCATGGTTGTATCAATGAAATGGTGGTCTCATTCTAAGTTTATCCTGCTTGGTTTATTTGTGTTATTTTCGAACCAATTTGACCTCTTCCCATGTCATTCTCACTCGCATTGTCATCTCGTTCGGTTTGCTCAATTTATTTGACCCATACAATTTGCATTGGCCCTCGGATTTGTCCACTTAGTTTGGCTCGAGTAGCCCATATGTTTTGATCAATCCTTTGGCACGCCTAGTAAGCTTGATTCAATTAGTATATTTGCTTCACTCAGGTTGTTTGTGTTGTTTGGTTAGCCTAGTTTGTTTAGCAAATTCTATTAATTTGTCTTACCTAACTTACTCCACTAGCCCCCTTCCTCTAGTTTGTTTGATTAGCCATGTTAGCTCGACTTGTCTAATTGGTTGGACAAACATGATTTGATCGATTTGTTTATCCCATTTAGTAGTTCTCTTATATTTGGATTGCGCTAAGTTTATTTGACTTATCTAGTTTGGTCGACCTACTATGCCCGTCTTAGTCCTATTTGTCTAAATAGTTCAACTCTCTCAATTTGCATGAAGGCTAGCTTAAGGTTGAATTAAGATCTTCAATTTTAGTATACAAAGAATCGATATCTTGGGCACGCACTGTGCTCGTCTAGGATGCGCAATTGAGATACACAGTGTAGTATATTGTGCATTGCACTATGCATTTCAGTCGCACATCTTGGGCGTGCACTGTCTGTAGAATAATAATAAGGATCTATATTTTTCTAAAAAAATGAATGAAAAAGTGGATATAAATAAAATTAAATCTCTTCCTTTTGTTTATTTTCATTCAATTTTATATTTTTTTACCCAACACTTATCTATCTAGTAAGGGTAGAAAAGCTTATTAAATGTTATTTTATTGATAATTATAAATATTGTCGTATTACTTTGAAAAAAAGTAATCTACTTTTTTTTTCCTCTTCCTTTTTTTAGATTATTTTTTTTTTTTAAAATAACTATCTACTACTTGTAAGTATTTAATGGAGAATTGCAAGGATTTAACTTGGCAAAAACTTTTTAAAAAAAAGGCTTCATTGAGTGGTAAATACATTTGCACCTTATTTTTTTTAAGTGTAGAATACATTAATCGTTACTTCCACGTAAACTTAACATGTTATTCTCACTATATAATCTAATCCAAAATCCTAAATAATTGCCCAAAATAACCGAGAAAAAGACGTATAAAATCAATATGACTAAGTGCCCTAAAATTCTATAATTTTGGAACCCTCCACCCAAATTGTACTCTTTCTTTTTCTCTTTTTGTTCTTCCCCTCCTAAAATTAGCAAATGTTAAATGACTACAAGAAAAAAATAAACACATTTAATGTCCTTTTTAATGAAATTCGAAATTAGCTTCTTTTATATATATATATAAGTAACGTGAAAAAAAAAAATACTTTTTTCCCCTTTTAAAAATTGAAGTTCATAGATATTCCTTTAAAAGGGCTATTTTTTTTATAATTTCATTAAAAAAGGGGCAGTTTTCCGTCGTCGTCGTCTTCGCTTAGACTACACGTGTACTTCATCTCGGCGTTGGGGCCACGAAGGGATACCCACTAAATAACTGCCACGTGCTGGCGGCGCCTCTTATAAAAGGCGGCCGAGGGGAGGAGGCCACTCCAGTCTCACCACACACAAAGCTTCCTTCTTCCATTGCTCTGAAAGCAAAGAGAGGTGCATGAATTTTTAGCATTTTTCTCTTCATTTACGATCGCGATTAGGTCGGATTATTCTCCTGCCATGGAGTTTTGATTTGTGCATCTAATCTAATAGTTCCACTGCATGCAGAGTTAGTGCACGTACGTCCATGGCGAGCGCAGCAATGGCATTCTCCCTCTTCCCAGGATGCAGATCCCAGACCGTAACCGATTCACTCCAAACGAGGCCCGTCAATGGTAGGCCACTTGCCCCTGCACAGCAGCCCCAGAGGACGGGGCCTCTGGCCGCCAAGTCCAAGCCGAGTTCCGTCGTCCGCTGCGGAAAGGGGATGAACATAGTCTTCGTCGGCGCCGAGATGGCGCCCTGGAGCAAGACCGGAGGCCTCGGCGACGTCCTCGGAGGGCTTCCTCCGGCTATGGCCGTAACGACTTCCTCCTCCACTCGAAAGCTTAACGTTGCTATCTGCGTCCTGTTCGCGCGCTGATCTCTCGTTTCTTTTCGATCCTTGTTCAGGCAAACGGGCACAGAGTCATGACCATCGCTCCTCGCTACGATCAGTACTTCGACGCCTGGGACACAAGTGTGCTGGTCGATGTAAGTTCCCATGCTGCACCGATCGAGATCACGCGAGAAATTAAAATTCTACTTTTGATCACGCTAGCTGTTAATTGCAGATACAAGTCGGCGACAAGATCGAAAAGGTTCGATTCTTCCACTGCTACAAAAGGGGAGTGGACAGGGTGTTTGTCGATCACCCTATGTTTCTCGCAAAGGTACTCCTTCATCTTCCCTGTTCTTCCATGGCTCACACTTCTGATGGTTCGCACGCTGAAGGTTTGGGGCCAAACCGGAGGCAAGCTATACGGTCCTTCGACTGGAACCGATTACGAAGACAATGAGCAACGATTCAGTCTCTTCTGCAAGGTGAGAGTGATCCTTCGAGTCGCTAAATTCTGTGTGTAACGTGTTCTTCAACAAATTCATGGAAGAGTTTTTTGTTTTTTGTTTTCAGGCAGCTTTGTTAGCTCCAAAGCTCCTCCATCTCAACAATAGCAAATACTACTCTGGACCATATGGTACACAAAGTTTTGTTTATGTTTTCGATTTCCTGCGCTTTCTCTGATCGTTGCTTGTGTTTTGCAAATAGGGGAGGATGTTATTTTCGTTGCAAATGATTGGCACACTGGTCCTCTTCCTTGCTACTTGAAGAGCATGTATCAGTCTCAAGGGATGTACATGAATGCCAAGGCAAGAGTTTCAGTTTCAGTTATGATCTGAATACTTTTCTTGTTGGTCGGTGATGATCGAGAGCAAATTTACTTCCAATTTTTCAGGTTGCTTTCTGCATTCACAACATCGTTTACCAAGGCCGTTTCCCCTTTTCGGATTTTGGAATGCTTAATCTACCCGAGAGATTCAAGTCCTCCTTCGATTTCAAGGATGGGTATGCCATGCTCTCGTAGTGCAACTGTTTGTCGAGTGTTCTTTTGATGCATCGAAATGTTTCAGGCATAACGAGCCGGTGAAAGGGAGGAAAATCAATTGGATGAAGGCCGGAATCATAGAATCCGACAAGGCAGTCACTGTGAGTCCATACTACGCGCAAGAGCTCGTTTCGGGAGACGAAAGAGGAGTCGAATTGGACAACATTCTTCGCGACAAAGGCATCGTCGGAATCATCAACGGAATGGACACGAACGAGTGGAATCCGTCGACCGACAACTACATCACTGCAAAATATGATGCCACAACTGTGATAACATTCTTCCAAACTTGTATGACTTATCACCTCTAGGATCATACACCTCAACTTTAACATCAATTCAGGTAATGGAGGCCAAGCCAGTGAACAAGGAGGCTCTACAAGCCCAAGTTGGATTGCCGGTCGACCGAAACATCCCTCTCATT
Source organism: Alpinia galanga (assembly GCA_037177395.1). Lineage (NCBI taxonomy): Eukaryota > Viridiplantae > Streptophyta > Magnoliopsida > Zingiberales > Zingiberaceae > Alpinia > Alpinia galanga. The sequence continues at coordinate 1,779,089 of JBAMHZ010000031.1, forward strand.
GCCTTCTGTGGGAGATTAGAGGAGCAGAAAGGCTCAGACATCTTCGCGGCAGCTATTCCTGAATTCATCAATGAGAATGTCCAAGTGATCGTGCTTGTAAGATCCTTCCTTTTCGAATTATTCATCAGCAAGGTGAGGCTCCCTAATTCTTGTGACTTGCAGGGAGCTGGCAAGGCAAAGATGGAAAGTGAGCTAGCCCAACTTGAAGCCAAGTACCCAAACAAAGTGAGAGCACACATGAAGTTCAATGTTCCCTTGGCTCATTTGATCATGGCAGGAACAGACCTTCTTGCTATCACCAGCAGATTCGAGCCCTGTGGCCTAATTCAGTTCCAAGGCATGAGATATGGAGTTGTATGTTCCTACTCTTATCTCTTTCTTTCCTTTCTTCTATTTCGTTTACTTCCTCGATGATGACGATAGACATTGTCGACCACTACGACGACATTCTGCCTAAGTTAGTAGACGAGATCAAATTAGTTGCACCTAAATTTTGTTTCATTGCAGCCATCTATATGTGCCTCCACCGGTGGACTAGTTGACACTGTCAGAGATGGAGTCACTGGGTTTCACATGGGTCGTTTCAGTGCCAATGTAACTAACCATTTACTCCAACATTTTCTTTCCTCCCATGAATTCACATCGCTCAGCTTAGCAATTTGCTTCTGTCTTCAGTGTGACTATGTCGACAAACGCGACGTCCAAAGGGTGGTAGAGGCAGTGAAGAGGGCCCTTGCGGTCTACCGCACGGCTGAATTCAGGCAAATGATGCTGAACTGCATGAACCAAGACCTTTCCTGGAAGGTAAGGAATGTAACTAGTTAAAGTGGTTCAATGATATATGTTGGTCAATTACGACGACAATGATGATGATGATGATGACAATGATAGTCGATTGATTGATTGATCGTATCAGGGGCCAGCGAAGAGGTGGGAGGAGTTCTTGCTCAGCTTGGGAGCAAGTGGAAGTGAGCCTGGAATTGATGGAGAGGAAATAGCTCCTCTTGCAAAGGAAAATGTAGCTGCTCCTTCAGAGCTGGTGCAAGTCTAGTTTGCATTCTGTCTTGTGGCTCCTGATGTGTGGAATAAATACTATTTGATCAATGCTTGTGTGCAGCTGTTTGTAGTCACAACTACAATTATGAATAAAAACTACAAATTGAAGGTTTTTTATTTTTATTTTTATGATCAGTTGATTTGCTTCTGCTGATTTACTTTATATATGATCAGTTCGAATACAGTAAGAATCATAAGCAGAATCTCTTGATGATTGTTAAATTGTCAGTGGCTGATATATGACTTTATTTGATTCGATTAGCTTCAAGAAGGCTAGCTGCTGATGAACTGCGGAACTTGTCAGCAGAGCTTGTTCTTGGGAGAAAAAAAAAACAGAATAAAGATTAATTAGCAAGATTAATGTAGAAGACCAAACTATTTGTTCATTGACTCAGTTTAAAAATTAGCAAGAAGATCGCCAAATTTTCATCCTTCGATCTTTACTCTCTTGTCGTTTTCTACCAATGTTACAGGTTTGCTGCTTCCCGAGTTTCTCAGCCTTGCTCACCCACCCAAAACAGCGAGCTTCAACTCCTTTCTCCGAAATCAGTGAAAAGATGGGATTTTGGAGATGGCAATGGAGGAAAGATGTTGCCTTTCTTCTAATCTCCTCGGTTCTACCTTCTACAGAGTTAGAAATCGAATTTGTGGACAGTGAGAGTAGAGAAATGCGTCGGTTAATTAACTTTCTTGCGACTTCCACTACTGTAATTGATTCCGGCTCCAGTTCTGCTCCTTTTTCTTGTCGTCGGCGTTTTGCTTCTCCTCGCCGTGGGGCTCGAGTTCTCGTCGGGGAACCCGGAGATAAGGGCCTTGGTGGAGATGAAGGCGGCGGTGGACCCGGAGGACGGGTTCCGGCGACGGCGATCCATGACGCGGCGGTTTCGAGGGAGTGGCGTGCAACGAGTACGGCAAGGTGACGAATATCTCACTGCAGGGAAAGGGCCTCTCCAGCTCCGTCTCGCCGGCGGTGGCCACGCTCAAGTGCTTTTCCGGCCTCTACCTGCATTACAACGACTTAAACGGCGAGATACCGAGATAAATCGGCAACCTCACCGAGCTGACCGATCTCTACCTCAACGTCAACAATCTTTCCTGTGGAAATCCTGGAACACGTCGAGCCTCCACGGTAAGTTCCTTCAAGCTCCTCCTCCTTCCTTTCCGAAACAAAAAAAATAATAATACAAGAAACAACAAATAAAAACAGTTGAAGCTGCGTTTCTCTAGCTCACTTCAATCTACATTCTTTCAAATTGTTTTTGTTGCTTGCATGAGAAAATGGAAGAGCTCAAATCCTTCAATTGTTTAGTTTTCTACTTCGTTGGCACTTTTGCCATAACCAACTAAGTGGTAGGTAGCATACCAACTCAGCTGGAACATTTGAAGAAGCTCGCCATTGTTGCTCTGCAAATCTAATCGCTTGACCGGAGCAATCCCAGCAAGTTTGGGCGATTTGACTGACTCAGTTGTGGGGATTTGATTTGAGCTACCACAAGCTGTTTGGCTCCATCCCTGCCAAGCTGGCTCAGCTGCCTCAGTTGACAGTGTTTGATGTTAGAAACTGTTGATCAAAAAGCATAAGCAATTGCATTTAACAAAACACTTACTGTAATGTAAATGCCTTTCAATTGATCATACTGTCTGTCGTCTAAAGGATGATGAACGGCCCTTTGAAAATTACGAAACAAAATCCTTTCCTTTGGATGTTCTCCACTCGAAAGAGAATCCCCTCAACTCTTCCTTTTTCTTAATGATCTGATCATTCTATTTTGTTCTCTTCCTTCTTTTGTTCTTAATTATGTTTGGACGCTCATACATGTAGTTGTCAGGCAACCACATTTACTAAAAAGTTTCAAACACCCATATTAAAAGTTCAAACTATATCTTAATTTAAGAAGATAATTAACAGAAATTAAATTTTGCTGGATTTTAGAAGCATAAAGGATGTCATATAGAAACAATGTACATCCACCGCGTAGATTGAGTTTGTATGTATCAACTCCTTTGAATTTAATTTTTACATTGTTTTTCATATATATCCATTTGTTGCTAGTTAATATCCGATGATACTCCACAAATATAACTCATTCACGAGCTATATGATTTGCTGCTTTTAAATCTATAATTCATAAAGGATAAAAATCAGTTAACAACACTGTACTAACAATATAATGCTCATGAATAG
>JBAMHZ010000031.1:1795516-1809790 GCA_037177395.1 Alpinia galanga
TGCTCGATCTGTGAGACCTTCCTTCCTTCTAATCGTTTTCATACCTTCTTTCTAGATCTCGAGTTCTGATCAGCTGATTTTGTCGTCAGGAAGTCGAAGCTTTATCGGTTCGATAAGGAAGGGAACCAGTGGAAAGAGAGGGGCACGGGTAATGTGAAGCTTTTGAAGCACCAGAAGACCAAAAAGGTTCGTTTAGTGATGCGACAGGCCAAGACACTCAAGATCTGCGCCAACCATTTAGGTGAGTGGCTGAATCTTCGTGGGTTTGGTTTTTTCGTCCTTGATGCTCTGGATCTATGATTTGCTTCTTCTTTTTTCCCCACTTCTACTTCAGTTCTTCCATCGATGAAGATTCAGGAGCATGTGGGGAATGAAAAATCATGTGTGTGGCATGCTGCGGATTTTTCTGATGGGGATTTGAAGGAGGAGATGTTCTGTATTCGCTTTGGCTCTGTAGAAAGTGAGCACTTTATCTCTCTAGATCCAATAGTTCTGTGTTTCATACAAGTTGAGCTGGGTGATTAAACTTAATTAAAACACTTCGAATATATCCATACTCCCACATATATATAATTTACGTAGTTCATTTATTAGCTGCATTTTATTTTGTTAATACGAATAACCCAGGGTTAATATTAAGCTTGTTTTTTTTAAAGCTTTTTATGCATTGTTAATGTGAGATACATTTCATCTAAGAAAAAGTAGCCATCATTTGAACTGAATGAGCTTTATAGAGTTGGCTTTAACTTGCTAAATTTAGTGTGTCAAATTATAAAGCTTAGAGCTCAAGCTTTTTTTTTTCCTAAAAAGAGATAAGAATTGAGGCTTTATCATGAGCTGCAGTTGTCGCTTGGCATGAATTTTTAGCATGTAACTTATTTAAATTTCTAATGATTTGAAAATCTGAATACCAGCCACATCCTTTAAGTTAATCAACATGGTATATATATATCACTTATATATTGCTTGTTTACCATCCTGCAAGTCTATTTCCTGTTTATTTTTCAGGCACGCTTGACTCTATTTACCGACCTTTATGATTTCACAATCCTGCTTATTTTGAACTTCCTTCCATTCCTAAACCTTATTATTAATCATCACACATCATGTGCTAAGAATCAACCATTCAGTGTGCTTATACATAGTCTAGTCTTGCAAATTTTTGTCAGCAGCTTCACATAGTTACTTCATGAGAGCTACTCTTATTGTACCTTTGTTTACTGAGTGAGGTAAGAGTGAAGGAGGTAGTTTAATTGTGTGTTTTACAAGAAGATGTGAAAGTAGAAGATTGAGAGTTTACATTAAAGGAAAATAATGTCACTGGATATGTTATGTTTATTAGACTCAAATTTTCTTTCACTCCAATTTTCCCAAATAAAATGAAAGAATTTAGATAAGGGAGGGAATAAAATGAAGGTATTGATTAAATTTCTTGCTCCTCTTCTCTTCCTTTGCAACAAGAGAAATTGAGTGATTCATATGCTTTATTTCTTTTCATCTCTTATTTTTGCCAAGTAAATACACCATAACTGAGGGGGAAAAAAAAAGAAAGAAATCGGATTATGTTCCTTTTTCTCACTCAGATCCGTTGTAAGGAAGAATGCAACCATTTTTTTTATAAAAAAAATTTGACTCTCTTTTACTTTTCTGTTTTTCTAACAATGTTATAAATTTACCATCTTTTCAAGTAGGCCTTATGTTCTACTATTTATTGTAGAAACTTTCTATTAATTAAATTTGAGTGGAAATAAAGAATTGGATGAAATTGAGTTTCTTCCTTCCCTCTTTTCCTTGATATAAACAAGAGAATTCAATGAATTTTTTTTCTCTCCTGTTTGATTTACTTGTTTAAGTGCACCATTGGAGTTCTTGTATGCAGAGCACAAACCCTATTCTTTGAAAGAGGATAGGCTGGTGCTAAAATGGCTTACTGATATTTTATTATAGCCATCAGAGGAGCCATGTCTCCGATACATCACCAACATAAAACCTGCATGATTGCATTCAGATAATCTTTTGCACGTTTTACATCTGCTGCTTGTTGCTTTCCCTTGAACGCCACACCTCTCACTAGTTCATCATCAACCTCGAATGCTAATGCCAGTTAGTTCTAGGAACAGGTCTTTATCTTTTTGCTGAACCTTTGTAGCTCCAAATCTTCATTAGGCGTTTCCATTCCCTGAGCAAATCAGATCGGTGCAGCATCTCATCCCTGAAATGACACTGCATCACTTTTCCCAAAGCACAAATAACCACCCTGTTACCAGCTTTATCTTTGCGAACCAGTTCTTCCAGTATTGAGTGGGGAACTTGTTTGTCTCTACCTTGTGGAACCCTACACACTCAAAGAAGAGGGGCTGACTATTCTCTGATTCTGCTCTACAGAAATGGCAAATAGCTTCAGACGATAGGACTCCATTTTTAATTAGCATGACTTTTGTGTTTACCCAATTCTTCAAGACAAGCCATACCAGCAGGTGAGCCTTTTTTGGAAACATTGAGGACCATATCATTTTCACACTCTTCCTTCACCGGTGTTCTTTCATCGATAAAACTTGTGCTGTTATGCTGCATTTTATTTTGCGATGCATGATTTACTGTTATGCTACAGACTGTAGGAAGTTCATCGAGATGATCGAAAGCATCACCGATTCTCTTCAAAATAGTTCAGCAGAAGAGAGCAAGGAATCCTCTGAAGCCGCTGAACTCTTGCTTAATTTGAGGGCAGATGATAGGAAAGAAGCAAATGCCGCAGGGGGTGTTCCATCAGCTGCTGATTCAACCAATCCAGAAGATGAGAAATCAGCAACAGAATCCAACGCCGGGGAACAACCCACCAAATCCAAGACTTGATATTTGGATTCTGGTCTCCGTATAAGGAAACCTAAACGCAATTTGAATTTGTTCAGGTGTTGCGAAGAAGCGGGTCAAGGCTTGGTAAGCATATTTGAGTTCAGAAGTCACGTTTGGTTTCGTCATAAATTTTACCGTTTATATTATTGTCGTATGATTTCATTATTCTCTCTTCCATTACATGTTTACAAAAGAGAAGCCCTCGTCTCTCTCTGTTTATTGATGTTTGCGATTGATCGTAATGCAAGAGAAATTGTAGTCGGCATTTGCTCCCGAGCGCTGAAATTTGTTGTTTCTCCCCATTTATATATCTTTACTGCCGTAAATTATAAATGCGAAAATATATTTTTAAAATATTTGGAAATAAGATGGAAAAGTTTCGAGAGTTTTTTCCTTTGAGAATATTTGTTTTAAGTAATTGCCATCCAACGTCACGTGACAAACGTGCAAATTGGCTAGGCTACTTGTTGCCAAATGTTAACTTGATTGCTATCGTCCACAAATTTTAAATTCACAACTTTTGTATGCACTACCTACCATTTATGCGGGGACCATAAATTTTAAATCCACAACTTTGCATGATGCAACAAATTTTGTAAGGTAACAAATAGAGATATCAATTTTTTCCAAATTCAATAGATCTGATATTCGATCCTAATGAAGAAAGATATAGAGGAATTTTTTAGATCTTATTAAATAATTAAATAAAAAAATTTTCAATTCAAATGTAGAAACTCATAGAATCATATTTATATTCTACTTGAATACTCGATCTAATTGTTGGTTAAGATAAATTATTTTTAATATTTTATCATTTCTATATTTAGTGTGCTAATTTTTATCTTTAATTTTTTTATTATTCTCTTACAAATTTAATAAATATCAATAACTTCATTTAAATATTTTAAATTTTAAAAATAGAATATAGATATCTAATTCAATATAGAGATAAGGATAAAAATTAAATATCCAATAAAAATAAAAAGAAAAATGAAAATAATAAATATGAATGAAGCAATATAAAATCCAATTCAAATCCGATTTGCCGTGGTGGCTAAAAAAACTTGAAAAATGACTAAGCTATTGTACTACACTTTTGTACTTAAATACTTTATAGTACAAGTGGAAATACTAGAAAATATTAAGGGTTTTTTTTATAAAAAATTTAAGTGGTGTAGATAGAAAGGTAATTTATCCCTGAGATATAATGCTAAATTAAGTGCAAAATATACTTTTTTTGTAAAAAAAGTCCTTGTAATTTTTTTCATTTCGACACATTAATTTTATCTTTTTTTTTAAATCTCAATAAATTTTTCTTTTGGTTTCGACAAAAGCGGTCTCAAAATTTGGCTCACATTAGTAAATAGATGACTTAATTATTGTTATATCATAGAGAAATTTTAAATTTTGAAAACATATAATTTTGGAACTTGTTTATTTTGAATTTTGCTCGTGTATTAATCACAAATTACTCCATTAAGCCAATCAAAAATTTCAGCTCTTAGGGTAAATTATTAAATTTAATTAAAGTTAAGGGAGCATGAAGAAAATTAAGATAAATACAGGGCTTAGATGAAAACTGCCCTTTAAATTATTAAATATGGACAATTTACTAATGAGGGCATCAAAGTTCGAAATTTAGCAAAAAGACGTCGTACTTTTGTACCTAACTGTCAAAATGTTATTGTTAAATTAAATATTTAAAAAATTAAAATTATGGTTTATAATTATTAAAAATGTATTTATTATAAAATGAAAATTTATATATATTTAACAGTCAGTCCTGGAGGAGAGCGAGCGGAAGCTTCGAGCTTGTGGTCGCGAAACGCTCGCTGCAGCGCTGACAGCCACAGGTTGTCTCGCTTCCTTCCTCTCCCAGCATGGCGGTCGCCTCCTTCCACCCTCCCGTCCGAATTGCGTCGCCTCCGTTTCCCACGAGGACGCCGAACACGAAGCATCTACTGTTCCGCAGCCCAACCCACCCAAGACCTCAAAACCGGCGGAATCCCCGTCGGCAAGCCAAACCCCGGCCGTCGGATACCTTACAACCCCTCCTCAGCTCAGCCTTACGCATCCTGGACCGAATTAGGTATTCTTCTGGAGTTTCTTCTAGAATCCGCGGCACGTCGTGCCGAAAGTTGCGTTTTTTTTTCTTCTTCCGATTGGTAGAGCGCTTTTGAGTTGAAAATTTGATTTTTTTTTTTCCTTGTTGGGGTTCCTAGAGGCGACGATATCAACTTGGAGATACTGGGCATCGCAGTTCCGGCTATATTGGCGCTTGCTGCGGATCCCATTGCGTTGCTTGTGGACACCGCCTTCGTAGGGCATTTGGGTATTGGTCTTTTTATTTATTTTTCTAATTTTGTGATTCTTTGAGGATGTTGCAAATTTGTTGTTTCGGTCGAGAGCTTTGAGCTCTGGTGTGTTTGACTGTTTGATTCATGCAAAGAGCTTCCATTTGAAACTTTTAGGTGGAACTTTGTTCCATGTTGCTAATTTGTATTGAATTATTTGTTTATTTTTTCCTCTTCTTGCCGTGTAAAGTTGTATAACATCACGATAGGGTCTGCTGAGCTAGCAGCTATTGGTGTCTCGGTTTCGGTGTTCAATCTGGTCTCGAAGCTGTTCAACATTCCTTTGCTCAATGTGACTACTTCCTTTGTTGCTGCTCAGCAGGCACTAGAACCTCGTCCTGAGAACAATGCTTATGCTGGTGAAATAGGTAGCTGCTATTATCTCTGTGTGAAAGTTGATGGATCGCTAACTTTTTGGAAGCATATTTTAATGAAGATTGTCGTTTGTGCACAGGATCTTCACAACAAGAGCCCATTGGTGAAGTTGATGGAGAGAGCAGGAAGTCTCTTCCAGCAGTATCGACTTCTCTGCTTTTGGCTGCTGTAGTTGGGATTTTGGAATCAGTTGGTCTAATATTTGGCTTGGGCGTGCTGATGGATTTCATGGGTATAGCTGTTGTATGTCCAATGAAGCAATTGTTCACAATAGTTAATCTAGCAATTTCATCATCATTACGTAGCTGTGTTTAATTAAATTGAATTCTTGATCTTATTTTCAACTCAATGGATAATGCATAACGAATACGTCACAGGACTAAATTATAATTCTTTATTGCTAAAAAATGATTTCCTAGATTTGATGATTTCAGAATGTAGAATTCCCTAAAGGAGGGCCATGACTTTCCATTCAGCTTATGCAATTTGACGTTGATGTCATTCTGCTAATCTTATCTCAAGTATGCTGATTTGGAATTTTTCATTCCAGCACTAGTTTTTTGGTTTATAAAATGGGGATGATAGATATCATATTACAAATTTCTTTTCATGCTATATGTGACTGCAACAAAGGCTATCTATGTTTGAAGCTAATTGTTAGAACTGTTCCTAACAATCTAATAAATATTTTTTGCATTGTAATACAGGATGACATTTGGATGCTTTCTTATGCCTCTATGGAAATTGACAGCATTTTATGATTGTTGCAGGATTCACCTATGCGATCACCTGCAGAGCAATTTCTTATCATACGTGCATTTGGTGCTCCTGCAATTGTGATAACACTTGCTGCTCAAGGAACATTTCGTGGCTTTAAGGATACAAAAACACCATTATATGCTGTCTGTAAGTATTGTATTTTCAACATTTGTTTTTATGTAACCTATTCTTAGTTGGATTTTTTTTACTGTATATACAAAGGTTTGCATTACTCTTACTCTATCTCATCTTACACCACTAAACAATATAGACTGCCACTTTTTGTAATTGCCATTCAATTAAGTCATACGGTTCGTCACTATTTTTCTGTTCATGTTACAAACTCTTTGCGATCCTTCCCAATCCCTTTTTCAGAATGTGATGGATGCCAAATTGGAGGTAGTTGAACAAGTCCAATTGCCCAAAGGTTTTTCATTTCTTCAATTAAATGAAGCTTTGTTCAGATAGAAAATATCTTCTGTGGTTAAGCTTTAGACAGCTATATAACATGAATTTTGATGTTGCTAAAAAGATAGAGCGAGATATGATTGTAGTGTTTTAAATTTGTGGTTTTTGAAAAGAAAAAAAGGGGAAGAATTAATGGAACTTTATTTTAGCATTTCTATTATCAAGCTGACATTTGATATATCAGTATAGAGATTTTGTTTGAACTGCACATGGCATGTCAAATATTATTGGGTAAATTTTTTGTACACCTCTTCTAGTTTACTGGTACTACACAGGCCACATTTTTTCAAAGATCTTCACATAGCCCATCAAATGACGTACATAGTCAAGCGTCCGTTATATATACACCCCTTGTAATTTGCTGTTGTTCCATGTACCTCTCACTTTTCCAAGTTAGATAAGTTGTAAATTGTTTAGTAGTATTCCAGTTATATATTATGCACAAAGAAGTCTGTTCATGAAGGCTGCTTGGATAGCTTGAAAAGTAGCAACTCCGTTAATAAGACTGTATACTCTTTCATACTAGTGCATTTATAATTGTTTTTTTCATGAAAAATTTCTTTTCATAGAGGTTTGACTAACTTCTACTTGCATAAATTCAATCCTAATGTAACTGGGAGTATAAAAGATCATGAAATGAATCATGAGATGATGTTTTTTTTTTTCCTAAAATGATCAACTAGCACTGAAAAAAATATTCTAGTCTCAATATTCATTCTTAGCAGTTATTTTTTTGGTTATTGTTTCACCTCATATTTTGTCGATGCCAAATTCAGCACTGAGTGATACACAATCATCTTGCCTATCAGGTGCTGGAAACTTGCTAAATGCTGTACTTGACCCCATTTTGATATTTCTGCTTGGTCTAGGCATAGGTGGTGCTGCCGTAGCTACAGTTACGTCTGAGTACGTCTATGCAATATGATATTATTTGCAAACCAATGAATTGTTATTTTGTTACTTCTCTCCTTTAATTCACTTTGATGCTTGATTCTATTTAAGATATTTGATAGCTGCTATCCTCCTCTGGAAGCTGAATGAGAAAGTTGTACTATCTCCAAGTATAAATGGGAAAGGAATGAGTCAATATCTGAAATCTGGTAGGTTGCCCAAATGCTTTTAATATACAATAAACAAAGATATGTAAGATGATCTGTTTGAGCGCTTCTTTGTATGGAAAGAAATAATGGTATAGTATTTTCTAAGTCTGTAGAAGGGAAGCTTGTTCTGAGACGAGGAACTCATTTTCTTTTGCCTCTACCAAAGGTTCGGTGAACACAGTCAAGTGCCGCCTTGGTTCTGCTCATGCGTTACCATTCTACATAGTTCTCAATAAGGATATTTACTCAAAATTATATGCCAACTGACATTGTGCTACCTTTGATATTCGACTCTTCATCTACCCCTAGCATAAACACCCTCTCGTTGATTGCATGTAGAAACTTTTAGAAAATGTGTGAAGTGCCTATATCCAATTTGTGTTGGACGCTTGTACCCAGGTACCAGTAACACAAGGTTGGACTAAGGTGGTTTTGGATCATCTTTTGGTGAAATAAATCTCAAAAAGTGATCATATATCTCTATGTTTGAAACAATAAAAAATGAATGGATCAATTTCACTTCTCAACAGCAGTAATTATTAACTGTGGTGCATAACAGCATACAACATGGGCAACATGAATAACTTTCTACTAATGCAAAAAGGAATTCTTATAGAATACTTCTTACTATCAAAAATAAGAAAGTAATACATTATGCATTCCCAGACCCCTCATTATCTTGTCTGAAACAAAAATTCCCTATCTCATGTACATTGCAATAAAATCAATATATATATTCATGATGCTACATCTTTGATCAATCTTCCAAAAAAAAAAAAAACAAAGTCCCTGAATTTTTGCATGCTAACTTAGCAAAGTGTCTAAAATCAAGGGCTATATGCAGTTATGGAATCAAGGTCTCAGATGTTGTTGGATAAGCAATATAATTCTTAATGTGCAATTATTTTTATCCCTATAGAATAATCCTGTGCTCTAATGTTCTCATTCGGAATGTTGAATGTGTCTCCAGAAGTGTTTTTGCATGACTTGCAATAATTTGTGATCTCAGATAACCAAACATGCTGCACTACCACTTTGAAAGTTTCATTTTGTTCTTTGTGGGATCACACCACACATCTAAAATGGAATTAGTTGGATTTTTATTTTTATTTTTCTTTTTCTTTTTCTTTTATTTATTTCTTTATTTATTTCAAGTTGGGTTCTAGGGTTCTGAACATTGCATATCGGGTTGTTTCTCAGGTTCTATTTGCCAACTGTTGATCATCCTAATTTTGCAAAAATATATCTACTAAGGTTGTTATAAATGCCAATAGAATCAAATTAAGAAATGATTAATTATTAGTTGGCAAAATGAGGCATAATTGCCACTGCTTTTATGAGCCATGCTCACATATAATATAACTAACTATACGTAAACAGAAACTTAACTTGAGGTGAGTTCATGGGCGGAAAACATTATGAGACCCAATTGAGTGACATCGTAATTTCTTTTACATTTGTCAAACTGTTTTCTTAGCTGACAATCTCCTCAAACAAGGTATTGCCAGAGGTGAGGACAAACAGGACTTGTAGGAAAATTAGGAAGGAGGTGCACACCCTCTCTCCATCATTGACCTTCATATCATTCCTTTGCTTATCTGCCTTACTTGATCATTCCTACTATGTTTCCTCTTTGGCATTTCTCTAACATTCCTCGTTCTCTTCTTTCTCCTTATCTTGATTCATCATCTATTTTCTTATTTGGTGGAGTTTGAAATATCACATCAAATTGGGATTGAACTAAGTAGATAGAGAGTTAAGTTGAAGCATTCTAATATAATAAAAAAAAATACATTTTTCATAAACAGACAAAGTAGCTTTCTAGTTTTAACTCCATATCAAAGGGTCGAAAGCATTCAGATTTTACTGTTGCCTAAATCATGGATTTTCCTTTTTGGCATTCTAGTCTGATTATGATTGCTTTAGTCATAATTCAATGAATGATTATGAAGTATAAACCACATGGAACACTAGATCTGAATACTATACATTTTGTTTTAGAAGGAGAATACATTTACTGCTATTCTTATGCAGTTGGTCTCTTGGTTGGAAGAACCATTGCGGTGCTCATAACCATGACAATATCAACTTCCATGGCAGCACAAGAAGGTCCAGTTCCCATGGCCGGTCACCAGATATGCCTGCAAGTTTGGTTGGCCATTTCTTTGCTTAACGATGCTTTGGCACTTGCTGGTCAGGTCAGATAACATAATCAACCTGTTCATTCTTCAAAATATACATATCAGAAAATTGAAAATGTGTAAACCTTTTTCACAGGCTTTACTAGCGAGTGAATATACCAAGAAGAACTATAAAGAAGCTCGTATTATAGTGTATAGGGTTTTACAGGTTTGTATAATGCTCTTAGTTCAACACATTTCTATAATTGCCCATGAGCCTATGGCTACTAGTAAAATTCAAAGGGAAAAGTTTGTTGTCAATCTCGTTGATCGTCGTCCTTTGAATCATCGACAGATTGGAACAACAACTGGCATTGCACTGAGTGTGTTGTTATTCTTTGGATTTGAGCCATTCTCAACTCTATTCACCACTGATTTTGCTGTTCTCCAAATCGCACGTTCTGGTGTTCTGGTAAAAATTTCTTTTCATTATTGCTAAAACTCAGAAGCTTTTGTTTTGTCCATAATGAAGTTGGAATTTTTTGCAGTTTGTGTCTATATCTCAACCAATCAATGCCATTGCTTTTGTAATCGACGGGCTCTACTATGGCGTCTCAGACTTTTCATATGCTGCATATTCAATGGTCTCATCTCTTCTACACCTACAATTCAACAACACTACTTTTTTCACTTCTTCATTACCTTAAATATATGTCATATAGGTGCTTATAGGGTTAATCTCATCGGCATTCCTTCTCATGGTTGCTCCTGTATTTGGACTTGCCGGAGTATGGACTGGCTTGGTTCTCTTTATGAGTCTACGAGCCCTTGCTGGAATTTGGAGGTACAAAAACCAACATAAACTACCTCAACATCCTTATTTAACGACACTAATACTTTCTCTTCCAGACTACAAACCCAAGGTGGCCCATGGAAAATATTATGGTCAGATACTGAGATAGGAACAACCATAAAAGAGTGTCATGAGATTGACCATTGATGAGGTAGTAGTATAGTACTCTCACATTTTACTTCACACTGATTGGAGTATGAGACCTGCATGGCTCAAAAAGGATGATTGGAAAAGGCTTGAATTTGTAAATGCTCATTAGTTTCAGTGAGTTCAACTACTCTAACCTGTCATTTACTGAAGTATGCGATAAAGGATGTAACTCACAGGGAGCTTTAACCTTTGTTTGCAGCATACAGTTTGAATTCCAAGTTTTTTTCTCATCCTCAATAACCAACAGAGCTTTTCTTTTCAAGTGTTGACTGTGAAGGACTACCATCTGTTTGGCGTCATGCTGCTGTAGTCGATGAATTATTATTATTACAGGTTGATTGTCTCTTACTTTTTAGTCTATATAATCGGAATACTTGGTCATTGTATTAATTCTTCCACGAGTTTTTTTTTTTACAGCATTTTTCTATATTATTTCCGTATGATTTTTTTTTTGATGGCACTGAAGTATTTGAACCTTCGGTTCAACTAGTTTCTGGGATAGTCAGTTTTGTTTCACAGTTCTTCAAGAATGCTCCTTCAACATGGTTGACTATTTATATATAATGGATTAAAATAATATAATCCATGAAATTTTTTATCAAATTGATGTGAATAAAAATGTCAAGATTAATGACATTATAGTAACATTTTAAGTTTTAAAAATATGAATAAAAATTATAACAGAGGCATTTTTAAGGTGTATAAAAAGAGGTATTCTGAAAATTAAGTGGTCGATTTAAATTTTTTTACATATTCACAATGTACTCCAAATATTCCATGTACCAGGGTTCCAAGATCCTCAGATGTGATCTCATTTATAAAATTATACAAACACCTGTACTGGCTTCTTCTCCAAAAGATGGGTATAAACTCTCAAAACACACTTTTCACTTTGCTGGAAGCCGACTAGTCCCAGTTTCTCTAGCCGGAATCGCTATAGGAGCCTCAAGTGCCCAAATCACTCTCGAGCAAGCAGTTTCATCTAAACCTACAACAGGAAAGACAAATGCACATTGCATGAAGACGGTTTCTCTGAAAAATGAAAGAAATTCTATATTGTTAGGAAACAATTTACAACTTAGAACATGTTAATCAATGATCCACGAACTAATAACAATAAGACATTGTAGCAAATTTTAGACTCACAATATTCTTGTTTAACAAATCCTTGGATGTTCCTGTTTTTCATGTCTAGGACTTTGTGCTTTTAGTTTTTATCCATGCTTTAGGCCTTAATTTGTCATTGATCTTTAAAGAAATTTGTAGATCTGACAACTAAAACAAGCATAAGAAATAGTTTCACTGCATTTTTCTCGAAAATAATGGAGAGTCCTTTTAGTTTACTAGCCTGTAGAATACAGGTCAAAGGACCCCAATTATGTATGCTAACAGTTATTGTTGCAATAGATCCTCTCTGAATGGCAGGTGATCATACAACCTAGCTTGCCCAATTACTAAGGAGCTTGGCTATTATTTGCAGATTGTCAAAAATTGCCATTTTATACCACATATTTCAATAGACAAGATCAGATTATTCCTATATTGACCAAATCTGAAAACTGAAAAAAAACTGCAAAAGAGTTGATTGTTTGGCTTTTAAAAGATTGAAGTGGTTCTATCACACAAATAGCCTCTTAAAGGGAGCTAAACTACCATCAAATAGGTTATACCAAAATATATCTCCTTACCGACAAAGAATATCATTTATTGGATGAACCTTCAAGGAGCAAATCGCTTTTTGAATAACATGTGTCTCTTTGACGGGTCCTTTGGTTTCGCTTTCAAACCATGTCCTTTGTTCTTCCCCGTGCTGAAAAATCCAATAATGAAGCAAATCATTAATATGCTAAATAATTCAAAATTGAATAAATGTTACAAAAGGGAAAAGGCATAGCGAAGACTTACTTATATTCCATGTAGACCATTCCATTTGCTCCAGAGAAAACACTCATTGAGCCTGCAGAGCGCTTGCTCTTGATAGCAGTGATATCATCAGAATCCTCCTGCAACTGCTCCAGACCCACCATGTCATCCCCAGCATTCAACACCTGTTTAAAAAGGAAAAGTCAATGATTATAATCTCAATACTGAAAGCTAAATTCCAGAATGATCAAAGAAGGGGTTTAAAAAAAAAAAAAAACCTTGCTCAGTAGTTCGATTTGCTCATCAAGACCATGAAAGCTGAGCTCAGCACCTGAATCAGGTGGCGGCAAGCTAGTGATTACCTGTGACAGTTTTGCTTCTCATTTATTAGGCGTGGACATAAGAATTCCTATGACGACCCTTGACCCGTGGAACATAAGCAAACTGATAATTAAAATAGAATTCAAAGCCAGTCTATATGGAAATACGAATTTCACTGAAAATATTGCAAACTCTGCAAATAATTAAATAGAAAAATAAGACCTTGTTCATGGTAAATGCATTAATATATTGTCCTGTGGTTTTTCTCACCAAAGCAGGAAGAAAATTTCATCATTCATTAGCAATCACAAAAACTCTCAAACTGTGTTCCAATTCTAAACTTAATAAACAATTGTTCAAATACACATCTTGCCCTTCTTACACTTAATGGAATGAGGTGAACCAGACATTAGTTATAGTACACATCCCATAAATCTAAAGACAGAAGATTGGAAATGCCAAAACCTCTTCATGTCTAGTATATTGCCTAATAAAAGTTATCTTCCGTATAGCATAACAAATAAAAACACTTTTAGTTGAAGCACTAGAAATTCATCACATCCCATATAAGAAGGCATTTATAATTTGACCAATGCTTATAAATAAAGCTGGAAATAATCCTATGGAAGAAAATGTGCGAATGTATTGAGCTCAGAAATTTCAAGGAGAAGACAGAGAAAACAAATTTCGTAATTGAAGCAAGTCTGCATGAACCAAATTCATGAGATGACAGGAAACAGTCGAAGCATGGCAAACAAAAACTTAGGACACGTATTTGTTAACCTTTGTTAAAATAGGTTAAACAAATGTGGTTTACCTTGAAGCTATATCCTTGATCAATTAAGAATTGCTGCCTTTTAGTAGAGTAATACATTTCCTGTATCCAGTAGACAGAACAATCATTAGACCATATGCTCCACAACTTTGGCTCAAATTGAGCATTAATACAACCAACAGATGGAACAATTACTACTACAACCAACGGATGAAATAATTACTACAATTCCATATGCTCCACAACTTTGGAACTAGTCGAGCACAATGGCTATTTTTTTTCA
>JBAMHZ010000031.1:1833627-1850717 GCA_037177395.1 Alpinia galanga
AGTTTGAGCTTAAAAAATTAAAAAGATAGATAATAGAGAACACGTAGATGGTGTTCTCTAGAAGCAATGATCAGTCTTACCTCGAATTTGTTGCTGTTTTCTTTTCCTTTTTCTTTTTTTGTTTTATTTTATTTTATTTTTGAGAGGAATGCTCCGTACAATCCACTCTGCGCGTAAATAAACAGTAAAATTTTAAATAAATAAACTTAAGAATTTAATAACATTTAAAAAAACTAAACTTAAACAAATTTAAATCAAACTTTATTTGAATTTGATCAAAAACTTGATACCTATCAGACAGACTAAGCTCAACTTAAACTCAAACGAAGCTCAATTAAAAAAAAAAAACAAACCAAACCAAACCAAACCAAGCATAAACAAATTTTCTAATAGCTTAATTAATTTAAAACTTAACTTGACTCAACTTAATTATAAATAAACTTGAACACTCTAAAACTTAGATTGACTTAGCTCATTTACAGCACTAGCTGCTTGGCAAAATAAGAGACAAGTCTGCCAAATCAAACAGCTTAAATTTCCAATATTTTCTTGAATTGGGTGTGCTTAGGTTTAAGTATCCACAATGAAGTCAACTCCACCCCTCTGTTCCATTCCATACATACTACAAGGTACAACAAATGTTACAGGAATACTATAGAAGCAAAACTATAAGACGAGGGAGGGCGGTAGGTATGCAAAAACATCACTGTGTGTGGCTTCGGCTTCCACTTTGGCGTGAGTTGTTTTAGGATGGGGCACAATCGCCTCCATCTGAAATCTATTGAAAGACTAGCTACTGCGTTCACCTGCTCAAATGTATCGAAAAATAGGTGGCAGCTACAGAAGCTACCTTCCGGCGGAGATTGAACTTCTTGGCTATTAGCGGACGAACATCATCCTTGCCAACTAAGCTCTCCAAGAATGGAAGTAAGGAGAGCAATTCTCGATCATCGCGGCTATCAAACCAGCTCACAATAGGAATGCCATTGTCCAGCTGAAACCCAAATGCCTGGGGATAAACAGATTTGATCAAATATCTAAGGTGGTGAGCCTTTCCTTTTTTCAGAAACTATCACAGCTAAAGCCATGAATACAGTTGTCGGACCAGATTATAGGTTCATATAGCACATTTTTGGTTGCACTAAGGAAATTGAGCACATATACACCAGATCCACTCATCATCATATAAAATAAATACTTACTCTGAGTGCTAAATTTTTAGATTTTATCCATCAATTGAACTTTTGAGCAATTGAAATGTTTTCACTTAGTAAAATAAAGTCAAAATATATTAAATTTAAATTTAACAATATTAAATACAATGAAATAATTATTAAATTAAGAGATAATAAATTCTCTGTAATTGAAAATTCTAAATATTTAAAATTATTTTTATAAAAAAAAAGAATGAAAGAGATGTTTTATATAAAATACTAATAAAATGATTGAAATAAAAGAAACATCAAATATTCTTTGTGATAGTAAAATATCTTTAAAATTAAAAAAAAAATTTACAAAACAATAATTAGACCTATTATGTTATATGAAACTGAATGTTGAACTATAACTCAAATACATGAACAGAAAATAAGAATTACATAAATAAAAATGTTAAAATAAATAAGTAAATATATGAAAATGTATAAAATAAAAAATAAAAATATTAGAATAAAAGTTAAAATTACACATTGAAGGAAAACTCCAAAAGACATTTAAAATATTATTAACATGTATTTAAACAAGTAATAGATGTTCCAATTAGATGATATAAAACTATTATAAATATACAAATCAAACAAAAAAATAGAAGATAAAAAAAACTTAATTAACAATGATAAAATAAAATTTATTTAAATATAAATTATAATATAATAGAAGATAGAGCATAATAACATAAGATCTATATAATCAACCCCACCTAATAAAATAATACTTGATTATTGTTGATTAAACTTTTGAACTATTACTAATAAGACATGACCACAAGGAACTTCAGCAATAGTTCTAAAACCACCAGATATGAATTCGCCAAATTATTGTGACCAAAATGTCAACAGCACCACAATTCATGTGGAATGAAACAGTTCATTTTGAATGAGAAACTATAATCAACTGAGTATTGCTTCATCAATCTGTATAAAAATAACCGCAAAGCAAATATATTGCAAATAATTTGCATATAGAATGATAAGGGAAAACATACTACCTGGGGAGAATTGTCAACAATAATGACATGGGCCAAATCCCGACCAAGCACTGAAAGATCCTTCAAATAATTACCTTCCACAAATACACAAGATTCCCGATAAACACGATGACGGAACAATCTTCTTTGTGGATCAATTACATTCAGTAGCTGTTCGGCATATATACTTTGACTTGCTGTAAATATAATGGTCTCAAACATGCTTGCAACTTTTTCCAAGAAGTCCTTGAGATAGGGTCTGCAGCGCACATAAATTGTGTGTTCTTTAAGATTGAAATTTACTGGAAAACTAAAATCTGCATCTTCACACGGTTCAAGTGTAGAGTGCACCAAAGTTTCTGTAAAGATAATGAGCTGTCAACAAGGAGGAGAACTTGAAGAATAAACCAATAGTTATGCAAATAATTCAACACAATGACAAAATGACATGTAGTAGATTGTGTATTTTTGCAGCTAGTCAATTTAACCAACAGCTAAAGGAGTGGTCATCAGACAAGCATCACAACGCATTCTAGATTTAGGATGAACAAGCTTGGTGTTCGACTTGATAAAAGTTCGTTTATGTTCATTCAATAGGCATTAAAGTCAATTAAATGAACAAGCTTGAACAGTTGATAAATTAAATGAATAAATTTCAACACATGTACGTAAACACAATTTGTAAACTATATTCATGAACAAGACTCTTAAACTATGTGCACATACTCATTTATGAACTTGAATTATTTATACTTACTAATCAAATAAATATTAAAATTTCAAACAAACAAATAAATTTAACTTGGGAGCTTGATAACATTTAAACAAGTTTGAATCAAGCTTGATTCGAGTTTGAACTGAGCTTGATTTAGAAGCTTAATATCAATTAATCAAGCTAAGCTCAATTCAAGCTAAAAAAAAAAGAAATCAAAGCAAGCTTGAACGGCTGTTTCAATAGCTTGATTAATTTTAGACTCGGTTTGATTATCTTATCAAACAAATTTGGACACTATAAAACTTAACTAAGCTTGATCCGTTTACAACCCTATCTAGATTATGGAGCATACCATCCATAAGAAATTCATATATACTGCATTCCCCATCCATGAACCGATGTTTACCATGGTCATCAATATCAATATTGGTATCCGACGTCTAAAGGAACTAGGTATCATCAACATGAGGTAGGAAGAATAGGAATCAGAAAGAAAAACAAACAGTAAAAATTAAGAAAAAATATTTAACAGATAAAATAAATTTGTTTAATATGATATAAAAATTTAGTCATGAGAATAAATGTGCACCAGCATTTAATCTAATTCCAGTCATTAGAACATGAATTAATTGCAAAAAGAGAACCAAATTGATATTCAACCAAACTTTGTGCTTATATGTTTGTCAAAAGAGAAAAAAAGAAATCAAGCAAATCAAATTTGGAGAAAAAAAACAGAAAGTCTACCATCCAGATCCAAAACAAGTGCTGTTGGTGGGCAGCTCCGTGTTTGTTTAGGAAGGAGAAATGGACGAAATCTAGGAACCACAGCAGACAATTCAGGTAAATCTCTAATGAATAAATATGGATCAAAATCATCAAATTCATCATTTTCATAGGGCTCAATGCATCCATCAGTTGACATTGTATCTTGGCTTTGCTCATCCACACATTCTAGCTTAGAATTCTGCATGGTAAGATATATAGCTGAAACTTCACATGAAATATTTCCCAAGTCACTATATTCACCATTGCATGACAATTTTGCATGTTTTGGCCCTATATTGCAGAAATCGCTATCAGAGTTCTGAATATCTGAAGCTTCGTGAAGCATCAAATTACCATAGTTTTCACAAGCAACACTCCTGCTTTCCGTATGTTCATTATCTGTTTGCAATGTAACAGAATTGAAAGAACCATATTTTGAATCTTCGACATCAAATCCATAATGATCTTCATCATTGATCTTTGAGTACTCTACAAATTCAGATGGAAAAAAAAAAATAAGTAACAAAAGTTTGTATGTACCCACATGGCCATCATATTTTGGTGGTCATGAAATTCACCAAAATCAAACTGTCATAAATTTAAAGAAAATTTCCTTGGGAAAAAAGCATGGAGAAGAATTTGTAGAGTCACAACAAGATAGCAAAGAGGACTACCTTGATAGACATGTATAGGGAAGAAACATGTAAAATCTTTATGTTGCTGCCAGCATTAAGTGCAGTAGCAATCATACAAAAATATCTGATAAACTCATAATTACTTAAGAGGTATCGTTCTAGACATTAAAATACAATTGTCAAAAATCAACCACAATATGATTCTTAAGACAATAGCTACCTTAATCTTTGGTTCTTGTGAGGCCGTAAGCCATGGCTAACAAAGGATTACACTAGTATATTATTTTTTAAGTTTGGGTCATAATAAATTAATAAAATTATAAATTACCACACAGAATGTTTATTGTTGACTGAGTAATTTCACTTTCTGATTGATAGATGGTCAATCTCAAATACTCAGAGCGTCACTTGCTGATGTAGTGATGCTATATTCCCAAGTTAATAGATTTTTAAGCCAAGTAGGTAGTGGATACATTGATGATGTTACATTGTACAAATAATCATTAGTTCATAGGTTAATTAACCTTTTTTTCTCAAGTTGGAGGTATTTTTTAGAGATGCAATGTCTAACGGTAATATATTTGCCATCATTAAACCATGTTAGTGCCAACTATTTACAGTCAGCTACATGAATTTTATACTTCCAATGGACTATACAAATTTATGTTAATAGTAACGTTCAACCTGTTAAATCACATTTAATTACATTTAACTAGGGCTTTCTTTGTTCTCCCTGTATCCCACAGGCAGCCAATGTTTCTCTATTCTCCCACTATCAGACATCCCTTTAAAGCTAATCAATTCAACTTTCTAATTACAACATCTATCCATAATTTCTGAACATGTTCTTACCATCTTCAATATAATCTTGCTCAATGAATCATACATTAGATTTACACCTAAATAAATCCCAAGCAGTAATATTATGATTTTATTTCTTTTATTTCATGCTCATCTTAGCTTGTTTAATTCTGCAAAGCAAAAATTGGTCCAGCCTCCCAACCAACTTTTTATCAAAATTCCACCTTTTGTTACGGCAATGTTATATGGGTAAAGGTCCCAAGTATAAATATATAAAGGGAAAAAAACCTCTGTAATAGTTTGTAATTCTCAAATTTAATATCTAAAGGTAAAGGGGGTTATCTAGGATGGCTATAAGGTAGAAGGTGTTCCCCATAATCTTAAAATGATATCAAAGTCGCTTGTTTCTTCGGGACCATACCAACCCATTCTGATGTTTGGATCATTCTGTCGTCTGTGTACCATTGTTTGTATTCGTCATTTTGGGGTTCAATCGAGCATTGACATCTTCCGATTCACATTGTCTTCTAATCATGTCTTCTTCCAGCTTCTTTACACAACAATGCCAAATCCATGAGACAAGCACTCCTCAACTGATCGTTGATCATTTGGCACTTCCTTTAGAACACCCACAACCACTTGAGTTGTCCCAGTCGTGTAACCTCAACACCTACATCTCTTGCTAGTGACTTCACATGATTCATATACTTGCTTCATCTTCATTATCATCTCTCAAAACAAAATTCCTTGTCAAATCAGCCTTCAGACCAAAAAACCAACTTGCATCGGACCTGCACATGCTACCCCATGAAAACATCAACAATCACATGCGAAATCTTTGTTGTTGATTGATGTTTGCCTGCACATCACACATTACACATAACCTTCATTGCAACTTCTCTTTTGCCCAAAGTTCAACTAAATTTTTAGCCAATCCTGAGCTTTTCCGTTCCAAGCTCAACCAGAGCTATCCTAGCCTAATAACAGATCCGACCTAAGGCTTCTTCACCCTTCTTTTCACATGAAAATCTCAAAGTCAATATTAAGATCAAGGAAACCTATCTTCCACTTCCACTGTATATGCAACTCGATTTGATTTCATTGTTGTTATTCTAATGAAGCACACAATTCCGTTGGCACTAGGTTGTTAGTGTTTCGTCTCAGCGAGTGATCTTAACTGAAAGCTTGATTTGGAGAATTAAATTTAGCTCTTCTACAATATAGCATCAGTAAGTGCATCAAGCTCACCTTAACAAATACTCTTCTTATTGTTTACATAGATGATATTATAAACACTAGTAACAACTCCATTGGTATTGCAAAATTGAGAGAATATATCCATAACCTCGTTGAGACTAGATTGTTAGGTACCCTTAAGTACATCTATGGAATAGAGGTTGTTAGCTCAGAAAAAGCATGTCCCAGACATGCTCATGGAGGCGAACATCCTAGGGACTATAACTGTCCATATCAAATTGTTAAATTAATACCAAAACAAAGCATTAGTTGATCCAGCGAAGTACAAAAGATTAATAGGAAAATAAAATTATATTACAATTACCAATGGGATATTTGTAGTGTTAATAGTCATTTTTAGAGGGTCCATATCATCACCATTGAATAGAAGCTACAAGGATTCTACATTACCACAGAAGTGCTTCAAGATATATTTTGTTTTGTGATTGAGATCATTTTTAAGTCATGAGATCTAGCAATTATGTTCTCTTGGGAAATGGCTTTGTTTCTAAAAGCTTAAGAGTAGAAAGTGGTGGTGAGGTATAGAGATAAAATATTGAACTATAGCCTTAGCAACATACCAACTCATTTATGCGTCAAGTTAGCATATGCCCATGCAGTGCTGATGGAACTTTAATGTAGTAATTAAGTTCTTCTACATATAGCCTCGAATGTCATATTCCATGAGAAAACAAAACAAATACAATTAATTGTACTTTATCTGAGAGAGTCTAATCTAACAAGACCATCACCTCCTTTGTTGGTTTGAATAATATAAGTTAGCAAATCAATCTAATATAATGAGCCTATCACCTACTTTGTTAATTTTAATAAGTCAGCAGATTTGTTAACCAAATCATTAAGAGGTCCTAAGAGTTTGATAGATTTGTTACGAGTTTCTATAATATATTCAAACAAACTTAAAGGGAAATGTTATAGGAAGAGAGCCCAAGTGTAAATATGTGGTAAAAAGCCTATTTATAATATATCTTATTCGTCATTATTCATATTTCATAGTAGAGGGGGCTAGCCAGGATGATTGTGAGGAATCATTCCCCCTAACGTCAACACTCTTCTCATGTATGTTATTTAGCAACTATATTATCAGCATAAAATATAGAGGGAGAATATTTCACACACCTCATTCAATTTATTAGGTCAGTGGCATTTTGAATAATTGAAAAATACCAAATCAGCAATGCTGAAATCCTATAGTGCAGTCAGAATATGTGGCTCATTGTTCGATCAGAAATTCAAATTTTTCCCAACATCAGACCTTAGAGAATAACTAATAATCAAGATGATCAAACTAAGTTTTTATATTAAGTTTTACAAATAAAATCATCAATAAGAAACTACAGAAATAGAAGCTTTTAGTAGATGAACAGAATCATCAAAAACTAAGTCAGCTTGGCATAAAGACATTCATAGAAATGAAGGAAGATGAGAAAACATAAACTTAGCAAAGCCCTATTAAACTATGAGAATGGCAAAAGCACATACCTTTATCGGAAATTCCACCAGCGATATCCTTATGGTGATGGAAAGCAGGAGAGAAAATGACTTCTGACATACAATTTGCAGTAGAATCAAGGCAAACATCCTAGAACACCCAATAAAGTCAAACAAGTTATGATGGTCAAACTGAAGAAGTATAACTCGTGGGTATTACACGGCTATCAGAACAGCCAACATAGAAGTGTGTGAACCAATCTGGATCAATGCAAAGAATTATTTTTCAAATAGATTAGCTATTTGCTGTCCAATTCATGCATTGGTGAAGGCACTTAGGAATCCTAAAAGAATTTGCCAAGTAGAGCAAAGTAAACAACTACTAATCATGTTAGTTAAATTTTCAGTCATATTGCTGAAATTAAAATTACTCCAAGTAGCAGACATTAAGAGGGGAAGACAATCAGATAAGTTCATCAACAAATTTAGTAAGATGATCTATATATTCACGTTATGGTTTCCAGATGTTCCAATCTGATGTTAAAAACAAGAGATGTACCCCTTCCATGAGGATAAAATTGATGAGAAAATTTATTCTCAAGAACCCAGCAACTCGACATGGTACTATTTGCTTGAGAAAACTAGCTAAGATTAGCACACTCAAGACTATTCTTAAGCTGAATCTCATGTCTGATTTGCAGGCATAACTAAAACATCAAAAATCATTTTAAAAAACAAAAAATAAAAATAAAAGAACAAAATTGTAAATAGAACAGCAAAATCACAAATAAATTAATAATTTTATTTATTAAATATAAAATTCCATTTTATAATGTTTCTCTTTGAAATATAATTGTAACTAAAAGCACTATCACTAACAACAAAAATGTTGTATCTAATTATGCGTGGGTTGTCACCATTTTATGTTGATGTTTTAAATTTTTGAGACTCAGAGAAATAGTTTGATAATACAATTCATCTCACTAGCCTTAGAGAGCAAGCAAGTATTCTTATATTATGCACCACCTTGCTTTAATTTGAAAATATCTTCAGACACCACAAGATAAAGTCATGAGACACTTTGCTCATGCAAGTACATATGCTAGAAAAATCCTATATACTTCAAAAGTAGGGGGAAAACACATCACTAGCAAGGCTACTGATTATTTCTACATTAGGGAACATATCATAATGGAGAACATGACTCAATTAGGAAAAGGAACGTGATTAACCCACTAGAAATACAACTATGCATGTCTTGGACTCAAGTATGTTTAAAAATTAGAATACAACTCAGTCTGTATTCGACTCAAGTATGTTCAAAATTTTATCTAACAAATACATACATTTATAATTAACTCACTAATAATGACCCCATATGCATGCATCCACATACTGCAAATGCTATGCCCTGAGTCGACTGCATGTTGCCTGAATGAGCTTGTCATAATCGTAGTTGTGTTCCAATGGAGCTTCTAGCATTAGCTTATCAAAAATTGCTACAAGAAAGGTCATCCACTGGTGTAAGGTGTTCTTAAGGCTTAGAGTGACCCTTGACCTCTGCAACATGAAGTGCTAGAAACACAAGAAAATAGAGTAGGGATAAAAAAAATAATAAAATAAGAAGACATAAATTCAATATGTCCATTACAGCAAGAAAAGCTGTTATAGAGTTGCCAAATCAACAGATACGAAAAAAGTAGCTACAAAATTGAAAAAAGAAGAGTCTGGAAAAATGAAAACCAATTCAGGATATGTTCTAAGGTGCACAAATTATCAAAACACATGGTACCCCTACCAAATTGAAATAGAAAACAAAGAAAAAAAACAGTCAGTAGAAGAAAATTAGATTGTGTAACTGGCAATAACATTGATAAAATGTACAATTAAGAAAGGGGTTTATTTACACAAAAGTTTCAATGGAAGCGATAATGGTTGCACAGGAGCATAACTAGTTGCAATAAATATTTACAGAAACAAAATGATGATAATCACCTTAACAGAGAACAAACGAGAGCACTGATTCTCATTTTGAGATATAAAATGGTCCACATCTGTATTCCTTGCAGTTTTTGCACGCATATTTTGCCTTGAAGTTATTACTATGGAAACTAAAAAGGGTATTTCAGTTAGCAATCATTTACATGCAGAACACGACAGCTAAGTATATAACATAAGGAGAAATAGAAAAGGAAAAAATAAAATTGCACTTTTTGCATCCAGCAAACAAGTAGAAACTCAAGTAATATACAATATACATCCAGTCAATCACAGGCATTTTAGTATATAAAACAGGATATCACAATTGATGTTAAATACCATAAAATCTGAAGCTAACAGTTGGATTAAAAATACACTGCCTTCAGAGAAGAGAAAACATCATAAAAGAAAATGAAGCTTCAAATTTTCTTAAACAAAGAATAAGGACGGTTATATTGGTGGTCTACTTGGATGGAAAGATAACAACAGAGAATCGAGAGGGGAAGAATGATGTTGACTCATACACATTTTCACTCCCCATCCAAGTAAGCCTAACCTAAAGACCAAAACACACAATATTATATTTTCTTCTTTCAAACAAACTGTTTGTATAAACTCAAAAATGAACATATGATAAGAAGTATAGGGACTTGTACCTCTTGCTGCAGATCACTATCCAAAAATGCTAAACCTTTTTGCATAATGCAACAGTAAAATATTAATGAAAAGAATAAGCTTACCAGATTTGGGCTTTTTTGCAGAAGAAGTAATCAATCCTGAGACTTTCTTTTCCGATTCCATGTTTATCTTTTTATCCACTCTACATGTTTGCAGGTTAGCATTTTCTCTCAAAGAATTTCTGAGAACTTTTTTATGAATCGGCATTATACAACCAACAAAAATAACTCAGCCTCTACAAGTGAGAAAGTATAGTTTCAGCAATTGTCATGCAGTTGAAAAAACACACTCTGGGAAAGAGTCTTCAATTTTAACAGTCCAATAAATCTCAAGAGACAATTACATTCGATCAGCCCAGAAATTGTCAAAACTACTCAACTGACAAATACTTAGGAGCAATCAATCGCAATCCAAGAGTAGACTTCTGAAACCAATGCACCTAAGCAACTGAGTACAGGCAATGATCAATGTTGATTAAACCACATACTGAGAGAATAGATAATAAGTTGTTCGTGATGTATGAGACAATAACAAAATGACAAGCATTAGAAAGCCAAATCATATTATCATCAGCAAATGCAATCATGTGGGACAAAAGTACCACGTAAGAAATATAAAATTATATTTTAAGATCATGTAAATTGTGTCAAACACATTCACACACTTTGGAAATCAAAAACCAACTATAAGATTCCTTATAGCAGGTCAAATAAGTAGGTGTATTCTATTCACTTGGTTTGGAATCAAAATTACAGACCCTTGATGAGAGGATATAGTTGGTGCAATGATAATAATAATAATAATCACCTAAGAAACAGGGGGGAAAAAAAGGTGTCTGTTTCATCAACTATTATTAGGATATATTGTCAATCCTCCACGGTTAGATGTCTTGTGCAAATTACACTACCTCTATTAGTATCATAAGAGGTAAACCTTATTTTTGTAAATATCTCAGCCTCTACTTCAAAAACCAATCAATTCAGTTTCAACCAGTAAATAGCACCGCAGAGGATTGAAAGAAAAACAAATAGATTGGACAATAAAAGAAATGAAATGAAAGCAACCAGAATTTAAAAAAAACAATGACAGGAAAGTATCTGATTAGCTATCAGATAAAGCTTAAACCAAGAGTGCATCAATTACGGGGATTGATTTGCTTCATATCTAATGCAATTGAAACAATAATATCTATCAACAACTATTAGCAAGCAACTATGACATGGATGATTGATGGAATGATGCAATTCCTATTCTGCCTTTCGTCAGAAGTAGAATATAGCAGGAGTCCTAGTACATGATATTTTTCCCATTCCTGTCCCACAGAGCATGACAAAGTATTTAAAAAAAAAGGTGTGGAAATACCATGATAAAGTATTCAAAATATATC
The DNA here is from genome assembly GCA_037177395.1 of Alpinia galanga. NCBI lineage: Eukaryota > Viridiplantae > Streptophyta > Magnoliopsida > Zingiberales > Zingiberaceae > Alpinia > Alpinia galanga. Next base: position 1,845,462 of record JBAMHZ010000031.1, read on the forward strand.
CAACCAAAAAAAACTATTGCATATAAATAAACTATTACCTTTTTACCATATTCTGTAACATAAAAATATAGTAGGCAGGCAGAGCATAAATCCTCTGACCATTCCCATTGTGTCTGTAACACGAAGAGAGGCTGAGGCAGAGATTAACAAACAATAAAGAAACTATCTAACTACACATACATTGTCTATTAATCTTCTAATAAATATTATGTAAGGTAATATAGGCAAATAGTTATCATCCTCTCACTAACCTTGTACCACTTGTAGTTTTGATTTTATATCTTGCATTCACTTCATCAGTAAGGCATACCTAATGGAGGCAAGTTTGAGTCATTTCCCCAGTGTGGAAAAGTTCCTCGTATCTATCAATTGCAACTAACATTTCTGTGATGCATAAGGTCCTGATAAAGCAAGCAACTCTTTCTACCTCTTCTCTAGATATCCAACAAGAGTATGGCAAACAACAAAATTAACTACCTTCTATCGAGCAAGAAAAAAAAGGATTATATTTAGTTTAGTTTTGTCTCAAATTCTAGCTGAAATTGTAACATTTCATACTCCAGCAACATCAAAATGCTAACAGCATCAAATCCATGGATCCTCTCATAAAAAAATACGCAAAAAAAAAAAACATTTTTCCTATTCCATTCACTAGTTTATCACAGACCAGTAAGGGTCATTCTTAGCATACCACAGCGTGGTTATCTATCATCGAGTAAATTATAATTTCTATTATCTACTCGCATCGAGACGGAAAAAAAATCCCAAACCAAGCCACAGTTAACAGTAGCGGGACAGCACACGAGAAACAGCAGAAAGGTTATCAGATCACCACAGATAACAACTGCAAAACAAAGCAGGAAAAAAGAAACCACAGGGCAAAAAACATAACAAAGCACTCACGACAATTACTGCAGAGGAAAAAAAAAACGCCAAACAATCACGAAGCCAAACGGCAAGAATTAGAAACGCAGAACTCACCATTCCGTACGATCCGAAGTATGAACCAGCGCGAGCGACCCGAGTCCCGCAACGTCGCGTGGAGGGCAATGGGGATTCGCCTCCCACCGAGACCAATCGCGGCAACGAGGGTTTTGAAGGTTGAAGCAGAAGAGAGAGAGAGAGAGAGAGAGAGAGGGAGACGATAAGAGAAAATAGTAAATATAAATGGGTGTCTTCTACTGCAAGCAACGCTACGATGCTACGTCTGCGTCAAGATCCGCGTCGCCGATGATGTGCAGTGGATCTAGTTCGGACGCGGGTTCCGAAGTCCACGTGTCGAGGCAAGGCTGGAGTACGACGGTTAGAATTTTTGCAGAGAGCATCGGAGCGGATCGAGCGGCGATGGAGATTTGATACGCAAAGAGAACCGCCAGGCTCGTTGACGGTGGGATTCGGAGCGGCGGGATTTTAAATTTTCGCGTGGTGGAAAACTTAAAATCTGAGCGGGAGTCAAGCAAGGGACACGTCTCTGTCTAGCGATCCAGGCTCTGACCGTTGATCCGATCCACGTTTAGATCGATGATGGTGATTTAATTGTTTTTTTTTTTAATTTTAAACCACAAATTAATGTCTTCTGTAAATTAAAAAGTATTTACACTGAACAATTCAATAATTCAGCACTCTAATATTTATCATTTTACTAGAGAAAAAATACTAATGATTCAATAAAAAAATATATAGAAGAATATATGAGGATGATTTAGACAATTTTCCACTTCGAGAAATGTTAAATCTAAAAAATAAAAAGTTTAGCGAAGATAATTGTGGGTTAAGGCAAAGTTTGGTTTTTGGGAAATAAAATGAAATTATTTTCTTGATAATATTAAATATTTTTCTTAATAGAATTTTTAAAAGTTTTGTTTGTGATTTTATTTATTTTACAGTTTACTATCGTTCCTCGCCGAGCTAGAGGTAGCAAAATGGATCGATCAAGTTGGGGTCTTTAGCCCTAAAAGGCCTACTTTGTCACATTTGGGTTTCACGTCCTGTGAAGTTTTCATATTTTTTTATTGTATCTTGATGGTCGATAAAAATTTACTATAGTTCTTGTGACTCTGAAAAATTCATAGAGCAAAATCGAGCGTACTCAAGACTAATCAGATTGAAAATTTAAATATTTGATACTAATTGTACTAATAAAAAAATGTACAATAAGCACTTTCAAATTTATCTAATAAAAATCATCCCCTCGAAAATTAAATATTTGAATCGTACACAAAAAAAAAAAAAAAAGTTGGAGAAGTGCTTTTTAGGATTTTATAGACCCTTAATGAATATATAAGTTTGCTTTATAAATACATGGTCGTGTGCCTCAAATAGATCTTTATACGTAACTTTAGAGTTTTGGAGAATCTCACGATGCTCGATTTTCATTATTTCTCTCGTGTCACACTTGATTTGCTTAAGGTACATGGATCGATGATCATCAATGATTCTTTTTATTACAGGATACTTTTCCTTTCGGTAGGGAGTTGTTAAGTGACTTTTGGCTACTGAGTTGTTAAGCTGAGCTGCTGAGTTACTGTACGGAGATACCGAGCTGGGCTACCGAGCCATTGTACCAAGTTGAGATGCTGAACTGAGCTGCCAAGCTGTTATGCCAAACTTAGATGCTGAAGTGGCCTTAAAAGCAATATTTCTAAGCAGCAGATTGTTCAGAAACTAAAAAGCGTAGGTCTGCATAAATGTAGATTCCTTAAACAGATTTATCTCACATCTGCAGTGTTTAAAGATTAATACATGACATCAATTTCTCATGATACAACAATGAAACCACGAGGCCTCTCAAGTGCAAATAGTTACAGCGAACTAAAATGCAATTGGGTACTATCGCAGGATTATGCAGAGTAAAAGGATACTCGATAAACAAAGAGAAAAAAGGAGAGGGGCACACATGTGGATAAATTACTCATCGTTGTTTTTCTGCTCAAGACTAATTACTTTTTATTTTTATTTGCCACAATGAAATGTAAAATGTTTTTGGTAAAAATGGATTCTCACATTAATGCATAGGTTAAGATTGAGCAAAATTATTGATTCATTTGATTGGGTAAATTTTACCATGACCAATTCGACATTCGACACTTGCACATAAATCATTTGGGTTTTAATGCAATCTGATTGAGCAAAATTATTGATTCATTTGTTTGGGTAAATTTTACCATGACCAATCTGATATTCGACACTCGCATACAAGTCACTTGAGTTTAATGCAATCTGAGGCCGGCGATCATAGACGATGGTGGTGAGTGTTCAATAGGCGGCGGCGGCGTCAATTTGGGAGAAGTTGGCCGTGATCGGCAAGGAGAAGGAGGCATCGGTTGCGACAATAGGGGAGCTTGATGGCACAATCGAAGAAGGAGGAGAGAACGTTGGCGGTCGGAGAAGCAACGGTGCTCGGCGCTAGCGATCGGAGAGGAGGAAAAGAGGGAGAGGGATCTCGGCTGTGGAAGAATGGAGAAAAGGGAGAAGAGGAGCGGTGGAAGAAATTGAAACTAAAACTTAGGTTTTAGGTTAATTGAGTTTATTAACTCCTCACAAAAATGATAATCCAAACAGGCTTTCCCAAGTCCTCTTTAATCTATCTCCATAAACCTTCATATAAAGTCCAATTAAATCCCAGAAAATTTATAAAAATTCTAAAAAAATTCTATAAAATAATTTATTAATTAATACATATTATTTAAGTATTATTTAATTGTGGTACATTACATTATTTAAGTATTAATTAATTATGGTACATTACACAAACACAGTCTCCCCTTTCTCACTATCAATACAAAGTAGACCTTAATAGACAAGGGAACCTATCACAAGAAACTCACAAGCCTTACTAGATTTACTATAATTACTAAGTGAGATAGGTTTAAAGTAGACCCTTTATGTTCTCTGCTAACCATAAAAAGTCCTCAAGAGGTTTCAACTTCTTTCAAGACATCGATACAAAGTATACCTTACTATACAAGGAAAACTATCACTATAACCTTGCAAGTCTTACTTGATCAAATACCTTTACTTGGAGGTGATTTTCTAAGTTGATTTGAGTGATTCCAAATCAAGGTTATCCTCTTGTTTCATCGCTTGATTCCTAAAATCATGCAAGAAATTCTCACAAGGAAATTAAACATACTAAAACCAAATCAAGAAGAAATGATTTAATTAAGTAGAAAAGGTTCTTAGCACACATGAGAAATAATCATGGGTTAATCTCTAATTCTAGGATATAGAATTCTACTCCATAGTTTGGAAGTTAAAGCAAAAAGAATTCGTAATAGACATTTGACAAATCTGAGAATAAAAAAAATAGTAAAGAACTTGATATGTCGATGTTCAAAACAAGTCCACCTTCATAGAATATTCCTCCTGACAACTCCTTAACGTTGCTCCTTTTTGGCCATCCTAGCTCCCTTGAAGTGGTTTCTTTGGTAGCTCCTCTATTTATCCAATCCAAGAGATCCCCTAGAGGGAGATTCCATAATCTTTGATGTCCCTTGGTGCCCTTTTTAGTTTGACCAAATTCTTGGTTGTTAAGATAAAATAGAGGTTGTTGCAAATTAATAGGATTTATTTTGAAATAATATGGATAATTACTTAGCTATTAAAAAAAGTAGAGTTAGTTACAAATTAAGAGGAGTTATTTCAAAATAATATGGATTAATTTTGAATTTATGGAATTTTATGATTTAAAGGAACTGGGGCATGACATGGTTTTGCTAGTTGATTTTTATCCGCACTATGAGACTACGCACTGTGAATACATTTAACTGTAGTGAGTGATTATGCGCTGTGAATGCTCTTTGTAGTGCGCAGTGTTCACCGTGGATAAAATAATTGCACGCTGTCAATACCTATATTTATTATAGTGTTAATTTTTCTTTGGAGAATTTCCTTTCGAATTGCTCTTCAAGAAAGACACAGTAACACTCATTCTCCCCTTTTCGATGGGAATAAATTTGGCTACTACAAGGAAGGATGGATTATTACTACATGAATTTCTAAGACTACTAGAGTTTTTCAAGAAGTTTACAAATTAAACTTTTAACATATTTTAGGTCATAAGAACTTATGCTTTTATTTATATATGCATGGAATAAGAAACATTTTTTCATCAAGTTCATGTGTGTTTAGTTATGTTTTGAATATTTTCATGTGTGTCATAGGGGAAGAATGCAAGAGGTATAAGTTAGTTAACCGCATCTGCACATTAGCAATTCCTAGCTCAAGGAGGCACGGTGAAGTGAATCTACAACGATA
>JBAMHZ010000031.1:1872243-1886539 GCA_037177395.1 Alpinia galanga
CGAGGCACCTCGGCCATGCGTGGCCGAGGCATGCATTACCTCGGCCATGCAGGCCGAGGTCATCAGTTCGGCTGTCTTACTCAGTGTGGGCACGGTCGCATCACTCTAGTTCAGCTGTCAAGGATGACAAGTCAAAACATACATTTGCAAATGAAGAATTAGTACAGATTTCGGGTACTAGAGAGTTTACCGGGGATGCACTGGAAGGAATTGCTTCAAGCCTTAGAGCAAGGACATTTCGGAGTGGGAATTCTTCTGTTAGCCCTACAGTTCCTTTTCGTGGAGTTCCTCCTTTTGAAAGAATTTCTCATCGAGCATGTTTGGGCCTGAGAAATCTGTTGGGTGTGATTAGCCAAAGGCTTATAGATAATCATATGAAGCCCAATACTACCATTTACCAAATGCTGCTGGGTACACAAATAATGCTCCTGCCGAATCTAAGATTCCTTATGGCGGAGCCACCTCAGTTGGCAGAGCTGATATTAGCAATTCTGAGATTCGTCAGCATTTGTAGGGGCAGCAACGAGTAGGGTATCCACAACTCTTTACTGCACATACCTTCCAAACTCACACTCCCATGATACCAATTCCATCACCTCCTGGGAGCATTCACCCAAACACCAGCCCCATCCCAGGTTAACATATCTTTATACCTCTAATATTTAAAATAACAACAAATTGAACCTCAAAAAATAACTAAAAAAATAAAATTGTGAAGGGTGACCACTGCTGCTATTATCCCCATCAAAGGAGGTGATCAAGAGCAGAGAATTTGTGCTAGAAGAGGTCTCCCATCATTTTTAATTGTAGGCATATATACAGTAACAATCAAGCCTTATCTCTTCTTTTTTTTTTTTTGCCCTTTATATAGGGCAAAAATTAGAAGGGGAGCCTTGGCGTAACGGTAAAGTTGTTGCTTTGTGACCTAGAAGTCACGGGTTCAAATTTTGAAAATGACCTTTTGTAAAAAAAGTAAGGTAAGGCTGCATACAATTGATTCTTCCCTGGGACCCCGCATGGTAAGAGCTTTATGCCTACCCTTTTTATATAGGGCAAAAATTAAAAGGACGAAGGAGGTTTTTTTTGTTTTCATTATCAACCAATTTTAATGGGTATCTGTCTCAATCCCCAATTAAACAAGTCAGGTAGAGCCATGGATGCTCAAAGAAATTTACCATCCTGATGTTCCAGTTTGTGTAGGAATTGTTACACCTGCAACAAATTCATGTTTGTTGGAATTATTTTGGACCTATTTTCTACCCTTTGATAGAGTCATTCTATCTCTTTCGTCATATTCATATTATTTTAATATGTTTTCTCATTTTATTACTTATGGGTGTCACCCCTCCTTGCTCTTCTTAGAGATATATATCTGTAACAAATAATAATAGGATTTTTTTTGGCGTCTAAAGGAACAGGGTTATGCTTATGTTGGTTATATAGATTTTTCCTGTGCAAGTAGGTTCCTGGAGCAAGAGTTAAATCGCATGATCCTATGTTGGGTGCGCCAGCTCATGTGATCGACGGACATGGCCCTTCCGAATATTCAAGGTCAGGACAGGGCCATTTCCCACCACCCTATATGCCTTCAGGGAGCCAGAGCATACCGCCATCGCAACAGTCGATTCGCCCTTATTAGCTCAACTAGTAATCAGCCATCTTGTTCTTCCTCACTCTCAAATACTAGTCACCGGCTGTTTGATTGCGAATTGAAGCAAAGTGTGAATTAAATTTTTAGCTTGTGTAGACTGGCCTATAGAGCATCAATTTTCTGTTTTGTTACTAATTGTCGAACTGATTTATGGTTCGCACTTGTGAATGGATGTGGAGGTAGAAGTTTTATCTTCGGCTTTATAATTCAGATCTTTGAATTCAATGCCACAGGCATGTCCTGGCTCCATTTGCATACTCAAGTATGCTCTGTCAGTTGCATTTTGTTGTATTCTTATGCAATTATGCTGCTGGGTCTAATCGAGTAAGTTGTTTATTTGAATTGTTAACATTGAGTTGATGAAAGGGTATTATGTTGCCTCTAAAATTTCAAATCCATTACTATAAACTCAGCTGATCTGAATCAACAAATCACTCCAATCAGCAGCCAGAATTTCGTTGAATATGTTCGTCTGGAGAGAAGAATATGGTTCTTATTGTGCATCAATCAACAATGATAGTACTATTTTGGATCTTCAATGAAAGTTGAATTAACTAACCTAACCAAAAAAAATTGTTTCTTATAAGTTTAAAACCATTGGGATGTGACTCGTTAGTTTTCTTGTATGGGAATTCATTTCATTAATGATTTCCCAATACTTTCGTATCAATAAAGTGATCTCAAACTCAACAGAACCATTAAGACGATTTCATAAAATAACGAATTCTTTAATACCATCCTAATATCATGGAGAGCTAAGATAAGAGGTGCAACCATTAGAGCTAACATCCAACAAATTTCCATTACATCATATAAAACGACTGGCACTCATGGGAAAGTGTTAGTCGAAATTAGAAACGATATTTAATCAAACCTTAAATCTATTTGATCTGATGGTTATATGCACAACATACATCAACATCTCAAGCAACAGCTATTGAGTATACACAAACTTCCCTTGAAGATCCTGCCTACTCAGATTCAGACAATCAGCCACCATCCCTATATTAATTTGTGCTTGCGTTTTCCTTGCCACCACAACCACAATAGTTTTGCAGCAGCGTGATCCTTGCTAAATTATGTGATTTATCTTGTTGTTGTTGATTTTTATTATGCTATTATGCCAGTCACACCTATAATAGTAAATTACCATTTATTGGTTCTTGGATTCTATGTGAGACTAAAATCATGGGTAGTAGTTCGCAGATTCAAATAAAATGGTTTCATGGTTGGAGCGGAAGCCAAACTTACAGAACATCCTCATTGCTCAATAAGGCATGTTAATGGGTCCAGAGGATGCTCTTGTGACCTCATGACCAAGTTCGTTGATTTTGCTGATCATCAGAGCCTTCTCACTTTCGAGCTGAATCATGTATTTCTCCTGTTCGTCTTCTGCATTTTCTACCTCACTCAAAGCAAGTGATAACGCCTCTAGATCACCATTGTCTATTACGCATTGTAATTGCTTTAACATGTCTCTCATCTGAATTTAAAATGATTGGAGTTCAGTATCCATATGGGTAAAATAAAAAAAGGAAAACACAAACAAGTTGTGGTTTATGCATTGCAAATAGAAAACACAATTTCCTAATTGAACCAGATAGATAATGAAGGCAATAGGAAGATGGAATATAGACGAGTAAAAATCTGAACATTCATGAAGAAAATTTCAAGTGCTTGCTTTTTCTTGGATGCATGCACTTACAAATATAAAGCTGGATATCACTTAGCAGTAAGAGAAGAACTGAATACAGTGTTCAGATAGGTTAAGGACATCTGGGCATTAACATAAGATTCTTCATCGAAACCTTTGTGAATGCCCATGTAAATCTAAGAGTAATCTAGTTTGAGTAGAAGCACACTCCACCTATATTTTTCACAATAGTAAATAAATATCCAGAAACTCTTTCGTGAGAGATTCATTTGAGGTTACATGACTATAATTACTCACCCGTGAGTTGTGAGCTCTTAATTAGTTTTCACATATCAAATATAAATAAGTATTACAACTGAAAACAAAGCTGTTGTACAGCAAAGGCCAACACTTTTTAGTCTTTCTATAGTTATACCATCCACTCACTGGTACGTATCTAATCTTAGTTAAAATAGAATCTGACTGGTATTTGAAGTACTTTTGAACAATATGCAAAGGTTGGCAAGGCAATATATCAGAGTGAGCCCTAGAATACCAATAATGAAATAACTAGAGCAAGCCCTAGAAAAATGCTAATGATGAAATAGGCAGCTTGTTGGCCTTTTTTCCAGTGGTGAATTGATGTGATTAAACATTCAAAATTAGATCTTAGATCAAGAACATTATAAGAACACCTCAAACCACCCCTCAAGCGGAATAGTAGATTAACAACATTATTATGCAGAGTAGACTGAGGCTATTGATTTCAAGGATTTAATCCTCATGCTGCATGGAGCAATACTGGTGTGACACAAGGTTCAATATTATGTTGAGACTGGTACGTTGGCAACATATGTATGCTAGGCATTTTTGCCAATGCTACTCAATATGGAGGAATAAGAAAACAGATACAGGCAGCATAGAGATGGATACAAATGATTTGGAGTTTGATACAAGCGATACACGTGAAAATTCAGACTAGGGATATGATTGTAAGTTCATGGTTAACATATTAGGTTAGAGATTCTTTAAATTTCCAAATTAGAACATAAATATAATCTCACATTTCCAAGAAACCTTCCAAAATTGTGACATCAAAATGAGAAAACTGTCAAATATTTTCTTAGACAAATATTCAAGGTTGAAACTACAAAACAAAAGTTAATATAAGACTATTTCACAGCAACTATAAGCTAGTATTGTAGTTTATTTACACTCTGTATGTGTTTCAGCAAGTTCAGCCTTGAAATCTGTGGTCAGTCTTTTTCATGAGTGTCGAGTGAGATTGACAAGTATCATTACAAGATTGTGCAATTTAGTAGCAGAAATTGGAATTTGAAATGATGATGGTTCAATATGTAATTTTACTTAAGCAAATTATAATTATCTTTTTCAAGAGAACTGATGGTGGCAACAACAATCAAGAGATCATCTCTAACAAGATATAGAAGCTAAATTCATATGACAAATGTACGCCAGCACAGTAAACAGATATCAAACAGTATGTGTAGAATGTCAATAAGCCCTGGATTAGGGGTGGCACCTATTATCCATATTCAAATCACTGATTTTTTTTTCACTTTCTCATCTTGGTAGCATACCCTAGATTACTGCATGGGATGTTTTAAAGATATGCCAAAGAAAGCATGGATATTCGTTAATTGTTTCACAGTTTATGCAATGGAATCCAATCATATTCTGTTAGGAAGGATAAATTACTAAAAGAGAAGAAAACAATTAAAATTTTTACCTGTGTAGATATATTGTGTGCTTTTCCAGATGGAGAAGTATCCGAGCTGGATTTTTTCTGTGCCTCTGGTGTTTTTCTTGTTATTTTCACATGGATCTCCCCATTCTTTACTCCTTGAAGAGGAATCCACTTGTCAGCTGTTTGATTTGGGAGCAAGCCTTCATATTCAACTGTGCAATGCCCTATACTAGATGTCAGCAGCACGGTGTTATGGTCCTTCACATGCAGGGTTAAAGGACTGCTAGTGTCAGGAAACTCTAATGTTTCATTCCACTTCGGATTTAATGTTTTATAAATGACCTGGAAGGTGAAGGTATAAATTGCTAGATTATTCTCCAACAATGCTCTGATGTGAGCAATAAACTAAAATAGAAACAATGTACTTAGTATTTAAACTCAAGGGAAAATGGGAGAATTTGTAAATCATGAAAATCATGTCAAGAAAATAAACTGATCACAAGTCTGCAACCAGAAGTTATAAGCGGGGTGTCAAAGTTGTAACCTAGAAGGTTAAATAAGATATCTGCAAATTGTGTACTTCAGGTGATGTCTCAATAAGTTGTGAAGATGCATCACCCAATGAGAGGTTCAGTAGGCTGTCTGTGTGCTGTGAAGTAAAAAGAGAAGGTGACAAAACTTAGAAGGAACAATAAGAATAGTCTCTATTTCTTCACTAGTAATATTGATCTCGTCTAAGCTCTGGTGGAAATAGGTCCATGTTGCCATCAAATGATTAACACACATGTTACCTTTTCAGATAGTTATGTACAATCATAAAATATGCCCAACTACTGGTTAAATGAATTAAGATTTTAAAAAGAAAAAGAAACCCACCCAGATATCCACATGCCAATGCAACTCTGAAGCTAAATGTAGGACAATTTCCTGACCTTAGTTTGTTTCTTGGAAGTCCCATAATGAACCCTTACATAGGGGTCACTTGTTCCCCTTATATCAGCAGCAACTAGATCCTTAGCTTCAATAAGTACTAGTTCAATCCAGCCAGATTCCTGTTTCATTCCTGGATTCTGTAAATTTACAAGTTACACACATCAGAAAAAGAAACATAAAACACTTAAACCAAACACGCACATAACTTTTAACAAAATATGGCATGACCTAAATGAGGATGACCACAACATCCAATCCATTAAACTACAAATACTCTTAATTTGAAAGATTAGGTTGGAAAATGGGAGTAAAGTATAACTTGTTTTCTACTGAAGGTAATGAGAAAGAATATTAACCATATACCTTTGAAATTTCATTATCATCATTCTTCACTACTTCTATTAGCAGCTTCACTTCACCAGAATTAACTTTCTCTAGAGGGATCCAGTCATCCCTGCTGGAAGCTTCTGAAATTCCTTCCAGGTTCACTCTTGCACTTCCTATATTCTCATCTCCAAAGATATCTGTGCTGTAACATCTGATCTCAAGATACTCACTGCCACTCCCTATTTCATCAAAATCAAACTTGTGGTTCCACACTGGACTTGCATTGTTAGGAATGGTTTTTGTTCGGTAAGAAGCCTATAAAACATTTGCAGGTTAGAAGAATTAGGTAAGCACGCACATAAAATTATTTATCGTTCTGATACATATTCAGTATTCAAGAGGAGCTTATTATCAAGACAGTATAATTTTGCAGCTAACCTTTCCATATTGAAGCTTAACATAGGGATCACATTTCCCAGATTTATCTTTAGTAGTCAGATTCCTTCCTTCAAGTACAGTTACTTTAAGCTTCCTTCCTGTTCTTGTCTGAAGGTAATTATGACTATAAGCAGAGAGTTGAGGGGCACTGTTGCCAGATTTACTCAAGATAGTAGAACCATCTGAAAATTGCCATTCTCTAAGAACAAGCCTGACTGTTAACTGAAATAAATGAAACCACGTCAGAAATTTTGCTGCAAGAGAAGTTACATAAATTCAACCATGAATAGTTGACAATTCAATAATGTTATGTAGAATTAACTGGGAACAAGAACAACTGAGTTAACCGAAAGCAGAAAAAATTATAAAGATATCTTCTTGGCTCAAGTGTTAGTGTATATTAGACATAGTTTAGTTGCACAGCAATCATGAAAATAATTTCATTATTATGGAAACTGAATGATTAAAACCTATATAGATGAACATGCAAAATGAAAGTCATTTAGGACTAGTGAGAAAAAAGACACCTTCAAGAATTTAATAGATAAAACAAAGCTTTAATAACTATCAATTTGACAATCAGTGTTGTCATCAACAGAGATTAATGATGGGAACCATCCAGAAGCGAAAGCTAAAGGCTAGAGAATCTACTCAGCCGAGTGCTTGGAAGAAAAATAAATCCATTGAGAACTACGACTAGAAAAATATTAGTAACTATCAAGGAATTGCCTCCTTACAAGCAAGCACCTTGTGGCATTGATAGGACAAGTAATAAAAAGATAACAGTATTGTTTGCAAGCCTAACATACAAAACAACTATTAATTGATACAGAAATAGATTCATGGCAATGATTTTCAAATAAGCACTAAAAATGATTATGTAACAAGAATGACAAATAACATTTACTAATGTCTTAGAAAAGAATATTTACCTCCGCTTGGCTAAATCCTTCAAATGGAATAGTCATATCCACTTCCATCCCACAATTTTCAGCTTGTTTTGCCACCACTCCAGATCCCTGCCCTATTGCCCAGAACATTGTAGAATCATCTGCAACATACTTCATCTGATCCCAGTTGTGAGAATTTATTAATGTGTGTAAGATCACATGTCAAGAACTAACAAAATTGGGAATCTCATACTGATTTGTTAATTTGTAAGATTGCGTATCAATAACTAATAAAATTGGGAATCTTATTTCGACACCAGTACCTTTATCTCACAGCTGGTCAAGTAGTTCAAATTCATGCTGCTTCCATTTGATTCATAAAGGTAAAATTTCAGAATTCCAGTTTCTCCATGTAGCATCATATTGAAGGTAGTATCCCATCTGGGATTTAAACCATCACAAACAATTGTTCTTCTTGTTAAATTACCAATTTCCACTTTTATGAATGTCTGCAATGCCTTGTTTGCAAAATTTCCTGGCAATTGAATGCTCCCACTAAAGCTTTGGCAAGTTTCTGAATTGTCGACTGTTAAGTTAATCTTGTCTAAATTACTGGCTGAAACTACAGTAACAGAGAGTACACCTCCAACAGCTTTCTTATGTAGATCCACAATTGGCAAAGGATAGCAATGGCGATGAGGCTCAACTAACAATTTAGTTATTGATTCTGTGAAAAGCTTTACCTAATAATAGTATAAAGAAAGAAAATGTAGTGAGAAGATTAACTTATATAGGAAATTAAAGATCAGAAAATGAAATAGTGTTGGCAACTCTAGAATTGTAATTTGATGAGGAACACACCAACCAACTGGAAACACCAGGAAGCTCTGTCTCAGGAAGTGTTTGGCTGCCACCACTTCCAAATGCAACACCTACTCTGACGTCAGGAGTTGATTCAAACGAATAGAGGACAGCTTGACCATTAAGAATTGGTCTTAAGAGTAACTGCACCATAAAAATAAAAATAAAAGAATGGTGCTTGGTTTAAGGATGATAATATGATAGTGTTTTAAACAGAGCTTGGAAACCGTCAGTAGTTGAGAATAGCATATATTAATACAAGAACAGCTAATAAGTTAGTTCTGGCTTAAGGCGGAAGCGAGATAAAAATAAATTCCCAAGATCATTTTAATTTCTGCATGTATAAAACTTCTAACCATTAGCGTATGATGTTAATACTTTGAATGGTTGAGAGGAGATTGCCGGTACCCTGAGTGGTATTGACAATGATTTTAATATTTGGGCAAATGGAATTAAATTAGGCTTGTCTTGTGATTTAATATGTGTATCTAAGTGTGCAGGAATTTAGGAGAATATACAAGATTACCCGATGACTTAGGGTCTGATGCAATATGATGAAGGGTGGCATAGGACATTTGAAGGATCGAAAGAATGAGTATCTGAGATAGATGTACTTGGAGCAGAAGGCGCAAGCATGCTGAATAATGGTATAAGAAAGGAGCAGACAGACTTGATGCATCCAAGGATGAGAGACTTGGCAGAAAAGTATACTGGTGGAGCAAGAAGAAAGCACGGAGAGTGAACTAGAGGGTATAGTACATCCGAGGGACAAGAAGTCGGGTGGAAGACTGTTTGGGTAAGTTGTTTATGAGATGAATTGAGTGAACCTGTATTTGGGATGCAAGGTAGAACTCATCTTAGACAGACTCAATCATAATCAACTTGATTTAGAGTTTCAGACAATCAAAACTCCGAGTAACCAGAATGGATTCGATCAACCTATGCACTCGATAATATTTTTCTTTGAATAGGTTAGAAGTTAACCTATTTAGGCACCGCAAGCAACTGAGACAATCAGAGATCTGGATTAACTTAGGATCCATACGACTAGAGCAGATACAACAGACCAAAAAGCTGCCACATCAGCAAATGCAAATAGAAGGAGATCTGTTCATGGATAAAGCCGATAGGTTGACTCAACAACATCCAACCAATCATAAGTGCTTCTAGTCGACCAAAACAATGACATGTCAGCAAACTTGACTATTGAAGGTAGAGGTTATGAAAAGACCAAGAGACTCAAAGATTACACATACACACTTGAATATAATTGTATTGCTCTCCTTTTAAGCCTATGTTACCTTATTCTTTATATTGTATTCTTACTAAGTGCATTAAGAGGCTTTTCCACCTATAGCTCTTTACCGATAGGAGAAAAATAGTGACTCCGTGTGCATAGGCCTTGGTTGTAGCAACATGGGGACTGTAAACCAAGTAAATACTCAAGTCTCTTGGTATGCTTGATTTTATGTTTTCATTAATTCACTTTATATGCTACTGTGTGGGTTCTTATCAAGTACGTAGCAAGAGAAAATTAGATGGTTTATTCGCGGGTTCACTATTTATCCCCTCCCCTCTAACGATCCCATCTTTCACATCACATTATCATTAATCCTATATGTTGGTATGACAGAGGCCGACAATTTCTCTGGAATATGGAAGAAGTGACACAAAATTGTATTCTATGCAAGGTTTCAAATTTTGAGTCATGCCGGAGTTTAAGTTTATGGCTGAAACAATACAATTTCCTTACCATATCATGCCATGCCAAGATAGTTTTGGTACTTTTTAAAATATAAAATATATTAATTAAAAATATTTTTATTAACATTCTATTACTATAGATGCTTTCTTTTGAATTAAATTTGATATTATCCTGTGAAATATTTTATCCTTATTAAGTAAACGTCAATTTAAGATTAACTGAAGCTCACCAAATAAACATCACACGATCAAGTCAGTTTAAACTGGATTTATTCTCAATTTATTATGATCATTTAGACTTATATTAATTTATATATAAAATAATTTAATTCATTAATAATCTGTATTTTTATAAAATTAGATATTATATTATATTTTTTTATCTTTTCTAATAATCTGTATTTCATCTTTATGGAGGGTTTTTTTCTGTTTATCTCGTAAAAGCATAAAGGAAAAAAATTAACCATAGATGAATGGGAGAAAAAAAAATCATTGACAAATGTAAACAAAATTAATATAGGGAAAGGAATTTTTGGTGGATAAAATAAAAATAATACAAAAATAGGGGGAAATGAAAAAAAAAGGAAAATTTTTTAAAAAAGGGACTTGGTCACTGTGATCCCACGACCTGCCACGAAGTTGCGACAAACCCCACAACCTGCCACAGGGTCGTGGCAAACCTTGCAACCTGCCGTGAGTGAACTTTGTGACCTGCCTTGTGGTCACAACAGCCTCTGTAACTCGCTGCAAGGTCACGGTGGACCTTATGGCTCCACGCCTAGCGATTTTGTGTCAAACGGCGGGCAGGCAGAAAGAAATAGTAAATTCCACTAGTGTACACGGGTTAGTATCTCATACCTTGATTCTATAAGGTAACTATTTCAGCATATATAGAACTCGTAAACAATTGACAGTTGTTAAGAATTGATGATTGATAACTAGTTTGGTTGTGATTCATTATATGGCAGTATAAGCTTGTTCCACCTGATATTTGATATAACCAGAATGTCTTCATATCTGCCACTAGAACCTTCTGAAATAAGAATTAATAGGAAGCTAGTTCAAATGGATGTTTCAAATGGGCATCAAACCAAAGCAGGAATAAGAAAACTGAAAACATTCAGGCTATTCTTTGGTATCTGAACTCCATTGGTCCATTCAAAGCTACAAATTGTGTTTAAGGAACATATCGCTTCATAAAAGATATCTAGCAAAAGCAAAGTACCATAAAGACAACCAAAACTAGGAAAGGAGAAGTACTTCCATACATTTCCCTTGATATGAATGCTATTGATGACAATGCGGGCTGTTCCACGTAACGGCTTTGCCAACTTAGCATGCAATAATATGCTCATGCCAACAGAATCCCAATCAAATTCCAATCGCATGACTTGCTGTAAGTGAAGAAAATTGTGAATGTTCAGCCTGGTATTCAAATGTATTCCATCATTTAATGTAAACTGGTGAAGTATCGAAGGGAGCAAGTACAATAAGCAAATAAACAAAATGTACAAGGTCAATTATTTGAAAAATATGTAGGACTAACAACAAATAGCATATCACATCTATTAGGTTCAATTTCTAGAATAACTCACCTAAAATATTTAAGAAAATATTGTTATATTCATATCAGGTTTACGCATAGAACTAGGATTAAATTCTGCAGACTTGGTAAACAAACTTAATAATACAAGATACCTGTTAATCATTGGATCTAATATGTTCAATTACCAGAAAAATTCATCCAAAATATTTAAGGAAGTACTCTACTGAATTCAGCAGACTTGATAAACAAACTTAATAATACAAGATACACCTGTTAATCCTTGGACTTCTAAATTTTCATAGCCTGGAAAAGTTTTACTATAATGTTTGTAAGGATGTTGATTTGAGTTTATCACTATAAGTAATCTGACATATTTTACAACAAAATTCTCTGTTTTTCATTTTCTGTTCCTATAGGTTTAAATAACAGAACTTTCTGGCACTGTAAGATAAAGATATCATTTCTTTCTTGTGATAATACCTTATAGACTATCAAAAAGGTAAATGTTTATTCTGTTTTAAGTGTTTCTCATCACTGCCATTAAGCTTAGATTGAACTATTACACAGTCAAATCCAACCAAACCTAACTGTAAACATGGCATAATTAGAACCATGTTCATTTCCTCAACTTGTCCAGGAGGTGGTACCAAGCCTAACCCAATACTGTTAATAAAAGATTGGGGACACCATGACAAGACAAGAAAGAGCAACTTTTTTTAGAACAACATAAAAGGAAAGTCTATCAATTTAATCTACACTAGTTACTTATTCACTGGATTAATTACACAACTAATTGCCATACTCTTATACCTGTTTACCAATTTACAAGTTAAACATGATTACAATTATTGCTGAATCCTGATTATAACAACATATACTTGAGCAGAATCCAAGTGTCCAACCTGATCACCTGAAGTAATCCATTGCATGCAATTTCGTCCCAAATTTGGTGGACAAGAGCCTAGTGAGAACTGCTGAAGTTCTATTTTTTCCTGCAGCAAGTAGTATCCTCGGATCAATGGCTGAGTTCTTACTCTTCTGCAGCAGAGCCTTAATAAATGTATAAACATGACAAGGATGTACTTACAATCAACTTTGGTTTCCGGTCCTTTAGCTTCCTCTACAAAAAAAAAAGAAGGAATTTTCAGTTAGCTAATGGGCAGTAACCAACTTTCTTATTACTCCTGGTTCACCATTTTAGCATGACCATATAGCATGACAGAGTGTGCTGCCCTTCATATGGTGGTTATAGTTTATGATGCTTGGTGTAAACAAAAAGTTAAAAAGGAAGTGGGTAAAAAGGCATTCATAATAGTTATGTGTATATGCAAGAAGGCTAAGACATCCACATCATGCATGCTGGGGTTCATTAGAATCCTCTAGTTTATAGGATTACAAAATCCAAAGACTCTGGAACACGAGGGAAAAGTTACTCAACTTGTCTACATTTCTTGAAAATTTGTACCTATATCAAAAACTCAAAGCTGCTTACTTCAGATGATTATTGGTACAGTTTAATTTTGCTTATTTGGGGATTTCATTCATGGGAATCATAAGCATGCGAGAATTTTCCCCTAGAAAGTTATCAGGACAATGGTAATCTCTGAGATGAATAAGTTGATTGTAGGACATAACGAACAGAATATGTCTCGTATAATGAACAATAAAATGCCCTTCCTTCTTGGGCACCCACTTATAGAAAAAACCTCTGTTGTTGAATAAAAAGAAAAGACTGTTAATACGTTAAAATGAATTTCACAGTAGTAGAGCAGAAAATGTTAATTTTAAACAATTTGGCATTTTTAGATTATGTAGACTGAGATCAACATATATTTTCAGGCCTCTAATGAAGGAAATTTCTCTACTACATCTCAAGTTCTAAACTACACAAAATGTACTAATTAAACCACATTGCCAACTTTCCCTAATACCCAAACCGCTTACCTAAGTTTCCTATTATCAAAACACGTACCTAATTCTCATTGTACCCCTCATTACCGAACCACAAATTCTTCCCGAGCAATCAAACCATCGCGGCATGCTAAAATTTGCACGCATTCCAAAAAAAATTACATTCTACACACGGCCCTTTCTAACATTACTGGCTTAAAGTACTGTTCTGGGGCTAAAAAATTTGAAGCTTCTCAAAATACAAAACTCTCCAGCATTGGCACCGGTGACAATCCTATAGCACCGACGACATCTAAAATCTTGTCTAGGCCAAAGCTTTTCGCTTTAAGCAATCCTATCACAGCACTGGCAACATCTAAATTCGGGTCCAGACTGGAGCTTTTCACTCCAAACAATCTTGCCACAACACTGGTGACATCTAAAATCCTATCTAGGCAGAAATTTTTCTTTTTGAGCAATCCGGCGACATGCATTTTTTCTTCTACAAATCTTTATACATCGTATTTTTATTTTAAGATTAGCATTATCCATTTTTCTCATTGTGCATCATATGAACTCTGGACTTTCCTGTCTCTCTTTTTTTTTCTGTTTCTTTTTTTTTGTGTGTGCTCCTTGTGAGCAACTTAAAGTTGTATCTGATTGGTGCAATTGGCCTTACCACATTAAATAAAAAATGGCACCTATGTGTTCATTG
>JBAMHZ010000031.1:1886877-1899237 GCA_037177395.1 Alpinia galanga
GTCCACTGAATTTTATGTTGGTCAAGTAACGTATTTTATAAACTGTCATAAATAGGTTGATTGTTAACTCTACTGATTTTCAGGATTACTAACATATATATATATATATTCTTATTTTAGGTTTTTATAATGCGACAAGATTTTAAAGATGCACTTGTTAAGTATGCTATGAGTAGGCGCTTTACATACAAGACAAAGGACACCAAAAAGACCAGAGTTAAGAGAATTTGCAAGGAATAAAATTGTACACTGATAATAATTGCAAGGGGAGATATTGAATTCACAGTTACAAAATATTTAGAGGATCACCAATGCGGTCCTAGCATGACAACAGTTGATCACCCTACATGGATATCTTCTTTTTGTAGCTTTTCAAGTTGAAGGGCATTTTATGTCATCAATACTTATAGACCAAGAATGATTCAAAGAAAGATGCAAACACGATTTGGAGTGCATATATCATATCGAAAAGCATACTTTGCACGTGAGAAAGTACTAAAGAAGGCTGTGGTGATTATAATAAGGATTATGGTGATCTCCTAAGACTTTTACGTGACCTAAGATATAGAGACCTAGATGCATATGTTGCATTGAAGACAAATGGTGATAATCAATTTATATATTGTTTTTGGGCTTTTGGCACATGTGGAAAAGTTTTCCAAGCATATCTTCGTAAACTAATTGAAATTGATGCAACACCTGAGTGACAAGTATTCTAACGTGCTATTGATGGCCACAACAATAGATGGCAATGGAAAACTTATTCCATTTGGTTTTTCAATTGCTGAGGTTGAGTGTGCCCCAGCTTAGGAGCAATTCCTATATCACCTAAAGATATTACTTGCAACTCAAACAGCTATAACTACTGTACCTGATAGGCATCATGGAATAATATCTACAATGAGTAAAATTTACCCTAATGCTCACTATACTTTGTTCCAATCATTTGTCCTGTAATATGGTCAGACTATATTGGAAAGATATAGTTGCTTATGAATGGTTACAAAACATCGATCCTAAGAGATGGGCAAATGCATATTTCCCTGATAGAAGGTATATATCATGCTAAGTTCAGAAAGCTTAAATGCATTAATCAAGGATACTCAAGAATTCCCAATTAAAATTAATAACACATGATGGAAGGTTTCCCAATAGTTTTTAGGGAGGAAGTGTTAAGTTCGGCAAGAGCCTTAATGCCTTTTGCAAGGAAGAAGATTGACACTAGGAGACAAAAAACTATATTATACACTGTCTTTCCACATACCCTATCAGAAATGGAGGAACAAACCGCAACATCCTTCTATATAATTGATTTAGAGAATCATAGTTGCGATTGTGCTAAGTTTCATATTTCAAAACTTCCTTATTGACAGACTATTGCAGTGTGTTCATTTAGAAACATGAACCCATGTTGGTATTTTGCACATTATTTTTTATTAGAAATTTAGAATGCTACTTACATGGATTGTATTTATCCATGTAGAAATAAATAATTTTGGCCAACAGGTGTACATGATCGTATTGTTTTATCACCTCATAGTCTTGTGCAACCAAGAAGGAGGAAGAAGGCAAGGATTGAGTCAAAGCGCACTAGAAATATTAAAAACAAGTGTGGTGGGTGGAAACAACTCAGTCATAATAAAAGATCATGCATAATGCCTTCAACAAGTTGATACATGTAATAGTGTGCTCTTTTGTGATAGTATTAAAATTCTCTATGTATTTGGCACACAAGCTATTGTTGTAAAAAATATCATTATGAATATGACAGTTATTGAAATTGTTTAAGAAGTTCATGTTTTTATGTTTAAGAAATTCATACTCTATTTGATAAATAGAGCATTATTTTTGAAACAGCCATTGAAAGGTTATTGTATATTCAATTGTGCAATTTATATTTAGATGTCTTTGTGTCATGTTGCTCTATAACCCAAGCTTTTGCTTTGTTTCTATATTCAGATGTTTTTGTGTAGCTATGTAAATTGTGTGTTCCTGTGTGCAATCAGAATATTGACGATGGAATAATAATACAAGACTACTGTCATGAAAACAATGAGTTTTAGCCAAAACTCGTTGATGGCTTTAGACACCTCTAAAATACTTCAAGCTAATATCATTGCACTTCTTGCAGCTTTCTGAGTGTAACGATGTTCTCCGATATGAATTTCACAGTTATAGAGAGCTATGGGTTTTTGAAATTGGAATAGTCTTGAGATCTTTTGGCACTAACTCATTAGAGGATCTAGGCCAGTCACACTAACTCATCAATACTACCAAACGATTCCTTGGACACCTCTAGTTCAGACCATGTTAAAATTTTAAAATTCTAAACATTCTAGGGCCATCAGTGACTTTTTGGCTAAAACTTGTTGATCATCTTAGGCAATTCAAAAGCTCTTCAAACTAAGCTTATTGCACTCCTTATATCTTGCTGTGTATAACTATAAATTTCACAGCCAAAATAGAAAGCTATGGGTTTCTAAAAGTGACAGCCTTGAGATCATTTGACATAAGCTCATTAAAGGACTTATTTGATAATCAATTTTCTATTTTCCTGATGGTAGTCTAATATTATTATTCCATTGTCAATATTCTGATTGCACACGGAAACACACAATTTATAGAACTACACAAAAACATCTGAATATAGAAACAAAACAAAAGCTTGGGTTATAGAGCAACACAACATAAAAACATCAGAATATAAATTGTATACGATAACCTTTTAACAATATTTTCAAAAATAATGCTTTATTTATCAAAATAAATCATGAATTTCTTAAACAATTTTAATGATACATATCTAAATCCATTTATCAAAATATAAAAACATGAATTTCTTAAACAATTTCAATAATTACCATATTCATAATATTTTTTACAACAATAGCTTATGTGCCAAATACATATAGAATTTTAATACTATCACACAAAAAATACTATTATATGCATCAATTTACTGAAGGCATTATACATGGTCTTTTATTATGACCGAGTTGTTTGCATTTACTATATTTGTTTTTAACATTTCCAGTGTACTTTGACTCAATTATTGTCTTCTTCCTCCTTTGTGGTTACACAAAGCTACAAGTTGATAAAACAACACAATCATATAAATTTATTGACCAAAATTGTTTACTTTTATATAGATAAATATGATCCATGTAAATACGAGCCAAAACTCATTGAAGCACAAGAAAAAAAGAAAAAAAGAGAAGAGAGTTTGGAAAGTCGAGAGTTTATATAATGCACAGCGAAAAAATCCTAAAATAAAAATACGATATATAAAGATTCATAGAAGAAAACATACATGTCGTTGGATTGTTCAGAGCAAAAAGCTTCGGCCTAGACAAGATTTTAGATGTTGCTGGTGTTATAGTATGATTATTCAAAGCGACAAGCTTCGGCTTGGGTAGGATTTTAAATGTCGCATGGACAGGATTGTTCAAAGTGAAAAGCTTCAGCCTAGACAAGATTTTAGATGTCGTCAATACTGATGCAAGAGAGGCTTAGGGTTTTTTGGGAAGCTTTGGATTTTTTAGCCACTGAAAGAGTACTTTAGGCCGGCAATGTTCAAAAGGCTTGCGTATAGAATGGAAATATTTTTAGAATGCATGCAAGTTTTGGCATACCGCGACGGTTCGATCGTTCTGGAAGAATTTGTGGTTCGATGATGCAGACATATAATGGAAATTAGATATGTGTTTTGGTGAATATGAAATTTGGGTATGCAATTTAGCTATTAGAAAAAGTTGACTATGCATTTATGTTAACAATGACCAAGTTTTATCTCACTAAATGAAGACGACTATATGGATACTCATGTCATTGAGTTCTATCCTCTATTATATCATCATCTATATTTAAATAAATTTTATCTTATTTTATCGTTACTAACCAAGTTTTATTTGATCTTCCTCTTTCTCATTTGATTTGCATATTTATAATAGTTTCACATCACCAATTAAAACATTTACCGGTCATC
This sequence comes from Alpinia galanga, assembly GCA_037177395.1. NCBI lineage: Eukaryota > Viridiplantae > Streptophyta > Magnoliopsida > Zingiberales > Zingiberaceae > Alpinia > Alpinia galanga. The sequence goes on from JBAMHZ010000031.1 coordinate 1,890,863, forward strand.
TAAATACATATTCATACCATCTTAAACATGTCTCCGAGAGTTTTTCCTTGATAAGTGCAATCCCAACCTTCGCTCTAATATTCTCATTTTTTATTTTATCCATCCTTGTATGTCTACATATTCATCTGAACATCTTTATCTCTGCAACTCTCATCTTCTGCTTATGTTAAGATAGGCTTAATATCCAAAAACTATGAAAGTTTATTTAAAGGTATTAAATTAATGGGTTGATCTAGTGAGATTAGTTTCATATCAATCACATCAATAGTTCATTTATAATTTTTTAACGAGTCTATATAAATCTCTTGTGATTGTTATCAAGAAACAATATAATCATTTTCTTATCCCAAATTTTTAAACGATTGGAGACACAATTTCGAAGTTGAGATATTACCAAAGCAGAATTTTCCTTATGTCAACCTCCCCCTCGTCTCTCAATCCTCTATCTCTCCACCTCGCTTTATATCTACTAGACAACCCATCAATGCTCCATCTCTGCACAACTTTGTCCGTTGGTACTGCACAACCTCTTCAAGCTCCCATCTTTCACTCAACACCACCTCCAACCCCTTCACCCATCTCCTTTGCACATTACCTCTTAATTTATTTGCCATCCGCTCCAACAATTTGAGAGATCTCTTAATACGTGATCTCCTCGGTATGGCCTTCATCCCAACACCTTGTGATTGCACTAGCCACTTGTGATTGCACTCACCGACTCAACCATGTAGGGAAACAACAAACATAGAAGAGGGAGAAGAGGCACCATCAATCATGAACTCCTTAGGCCTTTGACCTAATCCTCTTTCTACCAGAACCTGCTCCATGAGTGACACCACAACAAACACCTCTCAACCTGCTCCATCAGTGATACCACAGAAAACACCTCTCTTCGACATTGTTTTCATCGACCACAACATTTGCTACCACTTTCAGCTTGAACAAGCAATAAAGGAGCCACTCTCCACCAGACAATGAGCTGGACCTCGACCAACCTTGTTGTCATGTTACTTGTGATGCTAGGCTTTAGTATCAAATCTGCCCTTGCCAAATCTGAAAGCTCCTTTACATTCGACTTTTCCTCTCCCACTGAGCACTTGCTAGGTTTGACTTCTTCATCCAACACCTCCTTTCCCTCAAACATTAACTTTGCTTTTCCCTCTATGAGAATCAAGACATGCTCATCTTCTCTTACGGAGATCTGGTGAATGATACCAAACAAGAGGCAATGAGAAGGTAGCCATCAATCAAGGAGATGGGATCTAAAAATGACTCTCCCTTTGAAGATCACTATCCCTGCTCACTGCAAGGAGTTCCAAGAGGTACAACCAACGCCACTGCTAAATTTTGCTAGCAATCTGACAAAAATGACAAAATAGGAAAAGGGGGAGCACCACCACTACCTACCTCCCTTCCACTCATTGGCAAGAATGTCGAGAGTACTAGAAGAGGGGCAAAACCTAATTTATCTTTTCAAAGTTGCAATGAATTGAGATGCTCATAAAGGCGTTGCAAATTAAGAGAAATTAGGCTTTCAACATCTTTCGAAGAAAGGAGGAAAGTAATTTTGTTATCATTTACCCCAAGAGAGGGAGAAGATGTGAAGAGATTCAAGGACTTGTTGGGTGATGTAGACAGTAACTAATAGTCTAATGTCATCTTAAATCATGCCCACAAGATGAATAAAAGATGAAAAGTTGATGATAAAATTTTAAGCATAGTTCATAGTTCATCTTGAGATAAAGAGGAGGAGGAACAAATAAAATCATTGTGAACTGTACAAAGATAGATGGTTGCCAAAGGGGAAGAAATAGAATGAGAACTTATAATAGACGGAGGGAGAGGTTGCATCATAGTATCAAACTTGTGTCCTCAATCCTAACAAGTACAGGATTCATTTAGGACAAATATTAGAAGTGTTATGATTCAGTTAAGGAGATTACAGCTCACATATATAGCATTTAGACCTAAGTATTAGAATATATAGGTACAAAACCAAGTCAAATAACTGAAACTGAGATTCGTTCACAAGGTATTAGCAGGTTGTTGGATTCCTTACATTTCCATACTTGCTTTATATACAGTGCCAATTCAATGATTCTACTTACCTCTACCATTGAGAAAAACCTTTTTGAAAGTCTTGGTTCCATATAGTTAGGCCAAACTTCTACCAAAAGCTTGTTCAACCACTCACAAGGTTCTAATGGTGTGGTTGGCTGCATAATGTTTACAAACAAATCACTTGGAAATCCTAGGACAATTGCAAGTAATATAGACAAAACATACTGATGCATTTAAGACTAGCTGCTTCCATCTTTTATTCATGTCTTCCACAAGCTGCCTGCGTTGGAACTCACCATACTGCAAGGAAAATAAGGTGAATAAAGAAACAATCCCTATGTTCAAACAAATTTATTGCACAGAAAAGAAAAACATAACCTTGACTTTGACCAAGAAATCAAATGAACAAAATAGTTATCTCAGAGGAGAAATAACCTGGGTTTAAATGCTACTAGTAATATATTGAGAATCCCTATTTCTCTACCCAGCTTCTCATGCTTTGGCATTCCTTGGTTATCTGCACTCTCACTCCAAATAATACCCAATTTTTTAGGTGAGATCTACTGGTAGGAAAGCTAATGTCAGCGCCAGCATGTTAAAAATATGGGTACACGTGGGCATGGGCATTAAGAAATAATGTAGCAAAACTCCATAGTCACTATAATGTTCTCTAATAATTAAAGAATTTGTGTTGGATAGCACCCTAAGACAACTAATTGCCACATTTCTAACATGCAGGAATAAGGAACTCCAGCAGCAATGGTAAAAACTACCTATAGATACTAACGTTCCATATTCCATGGGGGCCAATACTCCTACCTTGCAAAAACTCCATTCCTCAGGAAAACAGAAGTTCAAAGGCAAACGTATGGTTAGGCATGGATTATTTATGTAGAAAGAAAACTCAAAAGGAGAACTTAGTGACAGAATATTTCTATCAACTATTTTAAAATTCAAGAACTTAGTAACAGAATATTTGTCTAGACTAGAAATCTTCAAAGATATATTTCTTACCTTGTAGATATATATACATGATGCAAGGCATCAGACATCTAATAGTATGCAGCTATAACATAGATAATTTTCTATTTGAACTCTTTAATTGCTATGGTCTATCAAAATTCCAAATCATCAGAGGGCTTAGACTCTAGTTCAATTACGGAAAATAATCCTAAAACTATAAAGCAAAATTTATTTGTAATAGCCAACATTTGAAGTTATAAGCTAAAAACTTCTCTAGATTGGCATTAGCAACTTCTATGGGCATGATTTGGGTGGGCAACATCCAGTCAACACACAATATTTTCTCTAAGATTCATACAGAAACTGTCAACATCCAGTCAACACACAATATTTTCTCTAAGATTCATACAGAAACTGTTAGGGGAGTTATGTGTGAATGTGTAACGAGTAAGGGCTTACTTATAATATTTCTATTAATACATACGTACTTATGTACGCACGTACATATATACATATAAAGGTAAAGGGAGATGGCTACTTAGGATTCTCATGAGCAATAATTCCCCTTGCCATTGAATCAAAGCCAGTCCTAGCTCTTTCTCACTAATTATCCTCATCCTCCACATGAGTATCATGTGTTGCTCGAGTCTGACATTTCATTCCTCCCCATGCTTCCTCTGTGCTCACCAAACCACCAATGCTTCTCTACAAACAGCTCCTTGTGTCTCCGTAGTGCTACATGCAGCTCCTCATGTTGTCCTAGTCTTCACACAGTGCAAATTTTGATGTTGTAGTACTCACACACATCATTTACATGCACTTCACACAAGCCTATCATCATCTTCTGCGTTGCCTTCCACATGCCTTGCAAGCCCACAATCATCTTTTGAGTGCCCTGTGAGCCCCTTGCCATATCTTCCATCACCTTTGGTGCACCCTGCGAGCCCGCTGACCACCTTTGGCGTGCCACACGAGCTTATCAATCACCTTCCACAAGCACAACAAGCCTACTAGCATTGCAAGCTCATTCTCTATGCCTAATTCCTCAAGATCAGTAAATACACAAAGCACATCGGTGCAAGAGGCCTTGGAACTTACTAGGAATGTTATAAGGGACAATAAAAATTAGGATAATTGCTCAATTTGCCAAGGAATGATGACATCTTTATTGGTGCAATCGACAGTAAAAGTTGACCAAGCTTGAGTTGGATTTTGATGTTTGAGCAATATATGTAAATAACCGAGTAATATTCTCAAGGGAAAAATTATTGGTCAAGGATGACCAAGCTCGGTTTGATCTTTGAGTGAGACGATAAGTGAAAAGAAAGATTGTTGAAAAAAGAGACTGTTAGAGCAATTGACCTTAATAGTTGAATGAGGAGTCAAAGTAGATCATAGTTGATCGGACCCTTGACGGTTAAAAGTCTTAACAAAAAGTTAGCAATAGTGAAACCAAAATGAGTCATGGAGAGCCAAACACTTGGCATAAGAAAAATGAAGTCCAAATGGATCATGAAAGATGAGACACTTGGCATGAAAAAAGTGATATCTAAGTGGGTCATGAAAAATCAAACACTTAGCACGTGAATAGAAGCCCTAATAGGTTAGAGAAAACCTGATGTTAGGCATAAAATAGGAAGTCCAAATAGGTCACAGATGTTTGGCAATGGTAAAGTCCCGACAAGTCAAGGTTGATCAGATGTTATATAGTATAAGTGAAGTTCCGACAAGTCAAGAGTGATAATGCTAGGCAAAAGAAATCATGATAAATTGAGGTCAATCAAATACTATGCAAAATGAGATTTCATCATTAATAAGGCTGAAACAGAGGTATCAATCAACTGCTATGGGAATAGCAATCGATTAATGGACCATAAATCACAAACTTGGGGTTTGAGGGGTTTACGAAGGTTTATAGTGTGAGCAATCGACTGCCAGATATTAGCAGTCAACTGTTTCATCGGTTAAGTAGTGCACTCAATTGATAACACTATTAGAGCCAACAAAACATTTCAAACTCGAGTGTTTCAACTCGAGTTCGGGCAACAGTCAATTGATGTGGTCAAATCTGAGTTAGAGAAAATCGTTTTGTAGGTGAAACAGTTGAATATATAGTGGAACAATCAATTGATTATGATAAGCAATCGATTGTTGGGCAGAAAGCAACCACAACTGGAAGCCTATATTTCGTAGATGATTTTGCATGTCAATTCTTGGAAGTTTTGAAGGCAAGTGTTGTTGCATTTCAGACCCTCAAGAGGCATTTCAAAAACAATCAACAACGAGCAAAGGATATTTACATTGTATTCATTTTCATATTTATCTTTGCATTTGATTTAAATTGGTTGCAAGATTAGGTGTTGTAAGAGGTTTTATCGCCTCCAAAAGATATTCAAAAAGGAGAAAATATAGAAAACTATCATTGGGACAATAGACCGTGAAGTAAGAACCGGAGGTTCCAAACCACATAAAATTGATTTGTTGTGTTTATGTTGTTTTATTTATATTTGTGTTACGTACTAAACTTTTATAGATGAACACAATTAACAAAAAAGATCGATGAATCGCAAATTGCTATTCACCCAACCCTCGTTCTAACGATGTCACCGATCCCAACAAAAAGTACCACACCCACATTGCTTTTCATCGAACTAACTGCCAAGGGAGCACAATACTAGAGAAAGAAAGGAAAGCTACGACAAGAAAGTAAAATAGAGTTTGAAGATGGGCTCAAATTTGATTGGTTTCCACCACTCTTTGGATTATAAGATTTTACTCAATGGAAGGTAAGAATGAAAATATTCTTCTAAATAGACATAGATAAGTGGTTCACTCTAATGGAGGGGTTTGAGACCCCAAAAGATAACAGAGAAAGTCTTCTCGACAAAAGCAAATGGACTAAGGAGTAAGTCCAAAGATCCAAGGCACATGATAAAGTAATCAAGATTTTGATTAATTTGGTGTCTAATAACATTTTGTGCAAAATAGAAAAATATCAAGATGCCAAAGAATTATGAATGAAACTAATAAAGCTTCATGAAGAACCCTCATCGACACAAGAGGAGGATGACTCATTAGCTCAAGGACTTAAAGTCTTGGAGATTGAGAGGTGCTCAACTTCCAAGATGGAAGATGAAGAAGCCTCTACCTCAAGAATTGAGAGAGAGAATAGGTTATCAACACTAAAATAAGGAATCCTCGACATCTGGATCAATAAGAAAAAACACATGCAACCCCTACTACCGTAGAAGGTATAAAAATTTCAATTGTTAAAAATAAAAATCATATCATATGTTTTGATAAGTCCATTAGGATTTTAAAACTCATTTTCTCCCCCAACACTTTTGGACTAAAGACTTATGTAGTTGTAAGTTCCTCCGTGTTATAGAGGTTCTCCCATAGAAGAAGGTATATGTATGTCACAACATAAGTATAAACTTGGCATGCTCGAGAAAGCTAACATGGAGACTAAAGCTACGCGACTAACTAGCCCTAGAAAATAATAAAGGCTAGTTGGAAAACTAAATTACCTCAGATCATAGGATACCTAATGCAAATTGGGCACACTCTCCAATAGATAGCCGATCTACATTGGCTATTGTGTTCTCTTAGGAGGCAACCTTATTTCTTAGAAGAGCAATAATCAAACAGTGGTAACAAAATCAAATCCAAAGATATAATATAGAGCAATGGTTCTAATATTATGTGAGCTCAGATGGATTAGGCATCTGATTATCGAACTAGGATATGCTCTTGAAGAGCCAATGAAGTTTTACTGTGACAATCACCCTGCAATGCATATTACATCAAATCTTGTAGGTCCTGAAACCATATAGATATTGACTTCATCAGGAAAAAAAGTGCAATCCAATAAGATTATCACTTTGTTAGTTTTAACAATCATTTGGTAAATTTATTCACCAAATCATTAAGAGTCGTTAAGAGTGGTTGAGTATATTTGCAACAAATTAGGTTTCTATAATATATTTGAATCAACATAAGGGAGAGGTGTTGGGGAGTTATGTGTGAATTGTAAGCAGTAAAAGTGTGTTTGTAATATTTCTTTTAGTCAACAATACATATATAAAGGTAGAGGGGGCTACGGAGGGTTCCATTAGCAGTAAAATAAAAAATTCAAACAAAAAAGAACTAGTACACAGTCAGTAAAGCACTATAAATTTAAAGGAAATGAAAATAGAGTCAGAAACATGTTATCTAGTTGAAGCACTAGCATTGTGACTCTCTTTAGAGAAAATTGGCTTGCACAGCGCAAACCGTATGCCAAATTTCTCCTAAGATGCGACAACCAACTCATGTACTATGAAGGCAAACTCAAAATATGGGATAAAAGCAAACTTGAATCAATCATAGGAGCCACAAGAAAACCAATTTCAATAAAAAAAAACAACGCTACTAAATGAGAATAATGTTTAAAAAATACAAAATTTCTCGTCACACACATGATGAAGTGGTTTGACTATTTGAACCGGCACCACCTAGTGCACATGTGTGTCAAAGTCAACCCCATATACATACTTAGCACCGTGGTTTAATGAACGAGGTTCTTTAAAAACCCATTTATGTGTCCTATTATCGACGGGAACAAAAAAACAAAAAAGGAATGTATTCATTAAGTTCAGGTCCTCTATCATCCAAACCGACAGCATCATTTCCAAGCTTTCAACAGGATAACTATTCTATTTCTAACCAGGCCAATAATTTGACATTGTCAATAAGCATCCACATCCGGTCACCCTCATCACAAACAGTCTAAAAATAATCCTGAAAATAGTCCTAGTTATATGATTTGTTTGCTATATGTCGCCCATGGCAAAACGTCAAGGCCACCTATATCATTGACTGAATTAGTTGCTCTTGCAGGAAAGTATCGCAAATGAAGGGACCGAGTGAATATATATATATATATATATAGCGTTCACAGTGTCATCGTCGCACGACCGTCGGCCGCCGTCCGCCGTCCGTACTATAGCCATGAACCCCAAGGGCGCCTGCGCTGATCGAAATGCAATCTAATCACGGTCGAGTTGCGGCCAGATCGCGGCTAGAATTCAATCGAACAACGGCAAGCAACTCGCCCACAGAAAAGAGCACTGTGCATTCCCAGTTGCGCATTCCAAGTTGCGCACGTATAGGATTTTGATATCCAGTCCAAGGGGCTCATGCGCGCCTATGTGCGAAATGAGAAATGCACAGTAACCATCGACGTTATCGCCGAATCCCGACAAGGACGCGGTCGAATTCCAGCCCAATCGTGCCAACCGCAACGTGCATCGCGACTGTAATCCGACAACAACACGATTACGCGAACGCGGTCGGATTCTGACTCAATC
>JBAMHZ010000031.1:1910328-1921215 GCA_037177395.1 Alpinia galanga
CTATGGATGATTATAGATAATGATTAATGACTAGTTCTTCTTACATGCTTATGCCCTATGGACAATTTGTGTATACCTGCCATGTTTTTCATCATGCGTCACCCTTTTTTCTACAAAATGTCTATGAGCATCATGGATGGCTTGTATGGTTGGATATTTAGCACTCAATGAAAGGTTTATTTAGCTTTAAGCGTATCTCAGTAAAACTGTGTTGGTTCTTGGTATGGTTTTCTTTTTAAAATGTCATTATCTATTCCTCTTCAGTATTCATATTTGAAGAACATTAACGGTTAATAGTATGTGTCCTACATGTGATGATTTATTTTGTTTGAATTATATCAGATTTCCAGCTACTGTTGTATGAACTGAATGGAGCATTTGTCCTATGTTCCTACCCGTTTAATGAAATCAAGTGTTGAGACTTTCTATGAGATTAAATTACAATTATAGAATGTATAACGTTGTGACTTTTCTTCCCCTATTATTCATGCAAGCTGTCTTGGCTGATAATGGAAGGCTTGCACAAGTAGAACGTATTTCTAAGAGATTTGTTGAGTTGACTATGGCACAAAGGGGAGAAGTCAAAGTTGTTGTTACAACCGTAATTGTAAGTCTTCTTAAATGATTTATCACCTGTACAATGGCTAACTTGGAATTCATTGTTAGTTACAAACCTCATGATTCAATATAAATGAACTATGATAAATGCTTACTCATAATATTGACTGATTGCTATCTCTGTTGTTTTAGAATAAGATATCAGTTGATATTACATTATAGTTATTGTCTACCTCTTATAGGGATAGTACAGTTCTTTAAAAAATGAGTTCTATGAATTTTTTTTCGATTTAGTTCATTAATTGAATCAGATCTGGAGATCTTGTATTAAAGTCCTTTAATTTCAGTTATTTAAGAGAAAAAGAGAATTTGGCAAAGTTGAGGCGGTAAACATGTTGGACTTGCAGCTAGATAGCCCACTCTTGCAAATCATCTAAGCAGATACTATTAAGAATTTTACCCATGATAGGTTCAGCTTTAGGAATAAGTAATCCCAATGAGAATCTAACATGATCTCACTTGCTAGATCCTAACTTGCATTCGGTGTTTTTGTTGCCAGCCACTTCCTGCGGAAGAAGAGAAGGAACTTAAGTTGACTATGCAAGATATTCTAGGGCATGGAAAAATTGCCAGGCTCGAGCAGAAGGTACTTTCTTTACCTACCATGTTAACGGTACAATAGTGGTTTTAATAAACTTCTCTCATATAGCAGATCTTGCTTTTAGATCGCAACATATCTATTTCCTCAGGCATGTTATTAAAAGAGATGCGGTTTCATGCAATTTTTGCTTAAAGCTTTTCTAATAATCTCTACTTTTCTTGCTTTTGCAATATGACAACAGATGTATCAACTCCATCTTCTTCATTAAATCTCCAGCTAGTTAAGTTCTTTATTTTAATTCCGTCCAAGATAGCTTTTCGTGAATTTGCCTTCGAATAAGTTCTTGGATCTTTGCTTTTTTCCATTTGCTTTGCCTCCAGAAACTATATAGTACCATATCATTTGACAAACCAGAAACCAGTCTGTTGATTGTCTTCCAGCTTGCTTGGTATTGTATAGATTCTTATCATTTTCACCTTTTGTGCTTCTGACAGATCAATCCCAACATCCTTGGAGGATTGGTGGTTGAGTTCGGAAACAAGGTCTTTGACATGTCGATAAGGACCAGGGCCAAGCAGATGGAAAAACTCTTGAGGGAGCCTATTAATTTTGACAACCTCTAGGCCTTCCAGCACCCCTCGACGCTGCTGTTATTCTATGGTGGTTGACTTGGAATAAATTGATTTGGAGAAGTGAACTCTGAATATTGCAAGGGTCTTTACCTGAAACAGAATTCCATTTGTTGTCCTTTTGTTTTCAAGTCAATGAATGTTTAAATTACACTTGTCATTGTGTTGATTGTAAGAAAATCTGGATTTTTTGACTCGGATAACTACTCGCACGTCAGATAAGAGGATTTCAGGATTAATCCGGAGGTGAAATGTTTTAGATGTGAGCGTTGCCATATAGATGGCCGATCTATGCCTTCGTTTGCAATTTTAAATTAGAATCATTTATAATGAATATTTTTGAATTTATTATGATCAACAAAATAAATTTATAAAATTGAATTGATGAATTGATCCATTATTCTACTATGCAATCTTCTTTACTACTTACTTTTTAATGAATGCCACAATTTTAATAACATTTAATAACAAATACCCAAATTTAAGACAATTAACGCATGTCCAAAAAAATTTTAAAAACAAGAAACTCTAACAAATTTTAAAAATTCTAGAAAAGTTGTGGAATAACCCTTCAAATCAACATATAAATAATAGTTTGAATTATCGCATTTATTAAAACATTTAAAACTTTAAAGAATGTTATATCATAAAAATAAGTTTACATTTAAACATTGTGCTTATAGCATAAAAAAACGCTTTAGATAAACAGTCCTGATGACAGGCGAATTAAATATCTAGTCACTAAAACTACCACCTTTTGAAGAATTTGACAAATCTAAATTTTCCACCATAAGTCGTTAGCTGCCTCAGCAACAAAAAAGATGCTCAAAAGTGCTCAAATATAAGTTTGTAACAATCGATGCATGAAAAAAGTTTGCAACAGAACAGTAGCAAACAAAGGAACTTAATCTCAACTCAAACAAGAGGGCTACTTGGTGAATTTATAACTAATATTAAGACCGAGGCTTCTCCTTCTTTTCCTTGAAGAGTGCCAAAAGGGAGACACCAGAGACCTTCACGACCTTGAACCTTACTCCAGGAATATCACCGACGGCGTGGCCCTTACGCCCAAAACCAGCAATCAGCACTTCGTCCTGCAAATGAAGCGCAGTCTCGTATAATGAATTTTTCACTCACTGGGGTAGAAGTTATCAACATGCTCCTTGAGTTTCCTAAATGGGATGGAACTTACATTTTCTTCTATGTAGTTTAAGCAACCATCATTTGGAACAAAAGCTGCAATTTTCTTCCCGTTCTTTATGAGCTGAACTCTAGCACACTTACGGATGGCAGAGTTTGGCTGTTTAGCTTCGATCCCTCTGTGCAAAGTGTGGTCTATGTCAATCCACCAAATCTAAGAGGGGGGTTTAGCAATAAGGATGGTGCAGCTTGCTTACATCTTTTCAAGGACGATGCCCTTGGCATGAGAGGAACCAGCAAAGGGTTTCTTCCATTCGTTGCCGAGATGGCTCTTCTTGTATGCTTTATCAGCCCACCTCTGCCGCCTCCTGTGAGTCTTGAGCTTGCGCCCAGCTCCCATTCCACGAGTCTTCCTGTAACAGAACTTGATGCTTGTGAATATTGTTCATCAAAAAAGAAACATTTAATAAATCATTTACTACAAAATGAACCAATATTTCTTAGTTTGTCAGCTAAATTGCATAGCTTATACTTTTTCACAATATACACCGATAAATGGTGTTTTGCGCCAAGAATGTTGAAATCATAAGAACCTCAATTTTGTATTGCAAACAATGCATACCTAGTAACAAGATGAACTAGGCATTTCACAACCACATGCACAAGTTCCCCCTCGAGATAAAATAACACAAGTATGAACATGAACATCTTAATTGCATTTAATCCTTTTTTCACAACAGTTATAAGACTCCTTGCAGTTCAAAAGAACAAGTTGACATACTTCATATGCTTTACACTGAATGTAGCAAGTGCAAGTAATGTCATGTAGCCAATTAAAAACTGAAAGGACCAAAGTCATGATAATATAGATAACAGGCAATATACAACATATTGAAAGAAGAGTATTATGACATATTAAAGGGTAGTAGTGTCTACACAATTTGTTGTGGTGCTGGTTGGAGAGGGAAAAAAGCCATCACCTCAAAAGAATTGCGACTCAGCCTTAATGTGGGTCTTCTCTCCCAACTCTCCATGGTGATTTCTTTAATGTTCCTGATTTTTTTTTACTTGCATTGGCCCCTCTGATCTAACTCATTCAACCAAACTTCTCATATGTATGTCCAGGACTCTGTATTAACATGGAGCAAATCACCTCATGTACTGTGTGGACTGTTGCAGATATAATCAAGCACCAAATAACATCTCTCATGCAGACGTGTATATGTGCAATTTATTACAAACTATGTAAAATGTTTCTCTTCTTGTTCTATTTTAATTTATGTTTGAGTATGCATTTGTATCAACACTATTTTGATAGGATACTTGTGTAGTGTCATATCCTGATGACAAGTTCACTCCAAAGATGATTGAACCTGCCACGCAATAGAGTAATGACTACTCCTATGGTTTTGAGAACAAACGATGGAACTTGTCTAGGTCATTAACCCAAAGTGCAAGATTTTATCTCATATCGCATGGTAGAGAGAGAAAAAAACTAGTTTTAATACGACGGCTTCTAGTTGTTTATGAAATATAAGCAAGAATAAATAAATTTGCCACAAAACTCCGATCTACGGTTAACCTCTTCCAGCGTTGAGAATTTTTAATCAAGATATTCAAATCTGTCATTTATACTTCTAAATATTCTGAACTAGCACATTTTCCCAAATGAATTACTGCCGAGTGCCGATGAATGCGTTTCTACTTATGTTAATGTAAGATCCTAGCGTTATACTGGTTACTCAAGAAAAATATGAATCAGCACCCAATCCAAGAGAGCATCGTATGGAACTTGAACATCTACTCTAAAACTCGTTTTTACTACTCTTATCTGCTAACGCGATGACAGATACAAACCATAACGAGAACTCTACTCACCCCATGTTGAAAAAAGCCGAAGCTTTCCCTCCGCTCTTCCTTTTGCGGCTGGTGGCGGAGCGCGAGAAGACGGCTGACTTCGAACTTAGAGCAAACCCTAACGACGGCCATCGAGCATATCAAGATTATATAGAGATAACTTCATGGGCCGGGTCTACGTAGTAACTATTATTTGGGTTGGGCCCAATTATGGATTGCCAAGGTGGCAAGGTTATGAAATTATATAAAGTTTATATATTTGAGAATAATATTTGTAAAATATAATGATAAAAAAAATTCCAAAAGAAGGCTCTATATTTTTATTGTAGCACTCCATTTCATAAAAATATCAAAACAGCACCTCAATTATTTTAAAACTGCAAAATTATAAAGTAATTATAGCTTAAACCATTTTAACATTCATCAAAATTCTCAATTATTCATTAAAACTATTAAATACAATTTAATTAAAAAATATTATACAATAAGTTTAATCAAAACTACTGTATATTTGAATAATTTTAATCAATGTGTTATAACTTCAAAATAGGATATAATTTTTAACAATAATAAAAAAAATATAATTAAAAAATTATTTTATTGCATGATTTTTTTTAAAAAAATTATTACATAATTTTCATAAAATTTATGTTGCTTTAAAATTAATCATAAATTATCGTGTGTAAATTGTTAGGAGAACATTAGGAAATGATGACAATTTGAGAGGTTATTTGTAAATTTGAAGAATAGTTTTAAAACTGAAATAAAGAAAGTTTGTAGGGTAAAATGAAAAATAAAAGACGAAAGGTACAAAATTGTTCAAATATCACAAGCAATTCTTTTCTTTGGAGTGTCTCCCTCCGTCGCTCTAATTCGATGTCTCTCCTCTATTTATCAACCTCCCTTCATCCATTTGCTTCCTCATCGGAGGAGCAAGCTACTGGAAGAGAGAGAGAAGAGAAAGAGGGAGAGAGAGATCGAGCGAGAACTACGGATGGGTCGAGCCTTCGTTTACGTCATACTCGGCGGCGGCGTCGCTGCTGGCTACGCCGCCCTCGAGTTCGTACGCAGGGGCGTCGGCCACGGCGAACTCTGCATCATTTCCGAAGAATCAGTAAGTCTCCGATCCCCTTTTCTGCTTGGAAATGCCTTTCTGTCCGGATTCTTGTCGCTCCTGTACTGTAATCGTTTTTTCTCTGCTTCGTTTTTTGTGATTTCCTCACGAGCATTCATCGAATTTGTCGAAAATTCGAGATGGGAATCCGCTTCTTGCCTATGCCTAAAAAATTTGAAATTTTGTATTAATAAATTGAGAATTAGAAGTTCCTCGCTTTATGGGCAATCAGCAGGACAATTTGGCATTTATTATGAACTCAAGTTGGAGAACTTATAATTAAAAAACTTATGAATTGTTACGCAGGTTGCCCCTTATGAAAGGCCTGCATTGAGCAAAGGATTCTTATTTCCAGAAGGTATTTGTTATTTTTCCATCGTACGTAATTTTTGCATCGGGGTTTTACAGTTAGAAATATAGTTTGTGGGGCTAGTAATTGGCAAATTCTAAAGTAAATTTTGATCATTTTCAGTAAATGATAAGCATGATAGTTCATCTCTTTCATACTTGCTCAATCGACTACAAGATTGAGTATTATTCAAACGCTTTCAAAGTGTTTCGCTAAGGAAGTTGTGAATCTAAGTGGGACAAAAGACAATATACATCTTTGTTCTTGCATTCTTCTTGTGCGCAGGCTTAAAACGCTAGAAACTCACTTCAGATGCCGTAACATTATCTCTGATAGTTCCATTATTTCCCTTTCCAATTTGCTATTTCTTACTGAAAACCAGTCAGAATTTAGAAGAAGAATAGACCACTCGTCTATCTCATTTAATGAACAGGCCCATTCTTGTCGGGTCCTCTTGATGATTCTTGCTCACATATTCTTTTATGTGACAGATTTGTAATATCCATAAACGCTTGGATGCCTACAAATGTACTCTTGTTCGAATGCATTTAAGCACATATACTTTATATGTTTCACTTTTTCATCATATATAATTAAAACGTTAATAATGAAACAGATCGACATCAAAAATATTTTGATAAATTCTTATTGATAAACATGAAACACTGTCATCAAAATAGTTAGAGGCTTTTTATGCATTGGCCTGAATGATTTTGCTATGAACAAATCGTTTATAATTTTCTATTTACCTGTGAATTATATGCTAAAGCAATGTACACACGTGATTACCATTATATAATTTTTCTTGCAGCCCCTGCACGCCTGCCTTCATTTTATACTTGTAAAGGTGCTAATGATGAGCTACTGTCACCAACATGGTATAAAGAGCATGGTAAAATACTCTTCTCTAATTTTACCCTTTAGCAGTCATACAGGATTTACCTTCACTATAGTCAATCTTTTGCAAGTTGTGAGAGTATGATGAATTCCTGTCATTTAAAATGGAATAGATGTAAACACGATTATGGAACAATTTAATTTTGTTATCGTAATACCTCACTGCTTTGAACGTATCTCCCTGGGATCTAGATCAAAGGGCCATCCATTACTTAATCCAAATGTGCTATTTTTCTTAATTATAAACTATTTTAAAAACTTTCTGTCCCTGTTCTGGAATGAATTAGTTGACTTTTCTAGTGCATTAAGTTATTTTAAGAAATTCATGCTGACTTGGTGTTAGTCCCATCTAATGTCATTTCTATGAAGTTACATAAAATAAATAAATAATAATAATTGACTTATAATTATCCAGAATTAGTATTTCTTTTCAGCACTTCTCATGTACTTCGAAAGGTATTATATATTGCAACCGCCCATTGCCAGGAAATTTTTGCAGCCATATAGTTGGTATTTGGGATTTTTAATCATCCCAATTTTGATTATAGAAAGAACCTTATACTTAGGAAGTGTTATTTATGTATGCTTCTGCTTCCTGTTCTTCTTAGATTAGTATGCCTCTACTCGGATGAAGTGGATTATTAAGCTTCATATTTAACTGTGACTTGTATTCTAGAATTGGGGATAACCTTCATACTAGGGCCATATCTGCATCTTGAAAAATTACTAATCCGTTGAAATTTTCTCTCTTCCTTGAACCAGTCGAACATAGTCATGTAAGTTAGCCTTATTCTGCAAATAGATAGAATTGCTCAGCAGAGTTCTCTTGATCATTCCTGCTCGTCGTTTTTTTTTAAATCCAGGTTGTATCTTATAGTTCCATCATACACGAAGGATTTGGCTTGTAGTTTACTTTTGTAACTAAAAAGACGTCATTCTGAAGTTGTTTTTCTTTTTCCCGTAACAATGATATTACAATCTCCTCTGAATTTTTTTAATTCCACTGCATAATTTCATGTTTTCATTAGGCATTGATCTTGTTCTTGGCACTCGAGTAAAGTCTGCTAATGTGAAGCTGAAGCAATTGATCACGGCAACTGGTGAAATTATCACTTATAAGATCCTTATAATTGCAACAGGTGCTCGGGTATTGAAATCTATGTCTAGTATTTGAAATTCCACTTCTTTTTGTTCCATCATATTCAAGCACGACTGCCATCTGCTAGTGAAATTCTTATGTTGCATGCAGGCTTTGAAGCTTGAAAATTTTGGAATAAAAGGATCAGATGCTAAAAATGTTTGCTACTTGCGGAATTTGGCTGATGCCAATAGGCTTGTAGGGCTAATGCAAAACTACAGCGGAGGGAATGCTGTTGTTATTGGTGGTGGTTACATAGGCATGGAATGTGCGGCAGCTCTAGTTACAAATCATATGACAGTAGCCATGGTTTTCCGAGATGCATATTGCAGTGAGTATTGCCACAATATACCATGAGATTCAGAAAAGCTTCAGTGATTGATTGTGCCTACACTATTTTGTCAGTGAGTCGTCTTTTTACACCAAAGATTGCAGACTTTTATGAGAGTTACTATAAGTCGAAAGGAGTTCTATTCATCAAAAGAAATGCCTTGGCATCATTTGACAATGATTTGGAGGGAAAGGTAATACTTCTTTTGTCATATTTGTATTTGCTGATCTTATCGCAGAGTCTCGCAATGATACCAGACATTGTTTAAAGCAAGTGTAGAACTCTGCATACATATTTTGTCATCACTCAGATGCTGAATTGGCAACTACATTCTTACGTACAGGTGAAAGCAGTGATCCTTACAGATGGTACCCATCTTCCAGCTGACATGGTCGTGGTGGGCATCGGCATTCGTCCGAATACCGATCTCTTTGAAGATCAACTAAACCTTGAGAAAGGCGGAATCAAGGTCAATGGGCGAATGCAGAGCAGCGACCCCTCTGTTTATGCCGTCGGCGACGTCGCTGCTTTTCCCGTCAAACTATTCGGCAACGAGATTCGCCGCCTCGAGCATGTGGACGCTGCTCGAAAGACTGCAAAGCATGCTGTCGCCGCCATCATGGCACGCAATGCAGCAGGCGACCTCGACTATCTACCCTTCATATACTCCAGAGCTTTCGCATTGTCTTGGCAGTTCTACGGAGACAACGTCGGAGAAGTCATCCATTATGGAGATTTTTCGAGTGGGAAGTTTGGCGCTTACTGGACCAACAAGGGCGTTGTGGTCGGGGCTTTCCTTGAGGGCGGGAACAATGATGACCATGAGGCGATAGCGAAGGTTGTTCGGCTCAAAGCAGCCGTGAATGACATTGCAGAGCTCCAAAGGGCTGGGCTTGAGTTCGCGTTGCGTGTGGGTCGGCACCCTATGAAGAGGTTCTTGCGACATGCTGCCACAGCTGGTGTCGGTGTTGTTGTAGCTCTTTCCATTGCTTATTTAGTTGGTTGGTTCGGGAGATGGAAACATTCAACGAGTTTATAATGATGATGTAAAATAAAAAAGAAGAAAGCTCCATGGTAATCAAAATTTAGCTTCAATGCTTTGCTAATAATACATCATTATCCTCCAATTATTAATTTTAACGTTAGTGTTGGTGTTGTTGTAGCTCTTTCGATTGCTTATTTAGCTGGTTGGTTCGGGAGTTGGACGCATACGATCACTGTTGGAAAGCTCAGTGTGGATGCTGCGTGTTTTAGATATTTTGCAGTGGAATATATAACATAATAATTTTTTTTAAATTATTATTGGAATCGATAGGTGACTAAAAGGGGTTGAATAGACATTGTCCTTAAATTGTCGTCATTTACTTATTTATCTTTTCTATAAAGTGATTAGTACAGTGGAATAAAGTAAAGACAAATACAAAGATAAACTGATTTACGTTGTTTGGAGATGAAGACTCCTATTCTACAGCTGTCCGTAAGGTGGACAACGTCTGCGATACTTTAACGAATCAAGCCCCGGTAACTCTGGCTAAGTCGATGCTCCTTGTCGGTAGAGAAACCTTGCACAAACCATGCGATCACCACAAACACACAACGACTCGCTTAGACTACTAATAGGGGTTAACAACCTCTATTTCGTCAGCCATAATCGAGCTCTAAGCCCTTGGTTATATACACAATGGTAGAAACTCTCATACCTGGGTTTCTGCCTACCAGTCGACTGGTGGTCCTTACCAGTCAACTGGTGGTCAACTGTTGCGATGCTAACGACATTCTAACGGCTCTTTTCTACACTGGATAAGTGGACTAGTCGACTAGTGTCCATCATCAGTTGACTGGCGTCCAGCCCAGTTGACTACTAGAGCTTCTATGCCTTGGCCATGCTGACCAGTCGACTGACATACTTGCCAGTAGACTGCCCAGGCTTAAACAGCCTGAGCACCCACGACAATTGACTCCAACTCAACTGCCCTCAGCCAATCGACTAGTAAACCCATCCAGTCGACTGGTAGTCTGGTAAAACCTCAAACACAAGTGTTTGGGCATCCGACTTGACCCCTTTCCCTCTCGAGTACATTCTCTCAGCAGTCGACTCGCTTGACGCTTCTCCGCAATCTTGACTATTGCCTTCAAGCCTTCTTCCTTTGGCTCTCGTCCCACTGATGCATTCGAGTCTCCACCTCGTCTTCCAATACCATCCTTCACATATGCATGACTATCATCCCTAGGATGCATTCTGTTGGATCTTTGGACGCCGCTAGAGGGGGGGT